>JBBDGP010003771.1:0-45492 GCA_037952835.1 Lithobates septentrionalis | reverse complement strand
CACTGGGCACCATTCTACCCCCACCACCCACACTGGGCACCATTCTACCCTTACCACCCACTGGGCACCATTCTACCCTCTCACTGGGCACCATTCTACCACCCACACTGGGCACCATTCTACACCCACACTGGGCACCATTCTACCCTTACCACCCACTGGGCACCATTCTACCCTTACCACCCACTGGGCACCATTCTACCCCCCACCACCCACACTGGGCACCATTCTACCCCCTCACTGGGCACCATTCTACCCCCACCACCCACACTGGGCACCATTCTACACCCACACTGGGCACCATTCTACCCCTTACCACCCACTGGGCACCATTCTACCCCCACCACCCACACTGGGCACCATTCTACCCCCCCCACCACCCACACTGGGCACCATTCTACCCTTACCACCCACTGGGCACCATTCTACCCCCTCACTGGGCACCATTCTACCCTTACCACCCACTGGGCACCATTCTACCACCCACACTGGGCACCATTCTACCTTACCACCCACTGGGCACCATTCTACCCCCCACCACCCACACTGGGCACCATTCTACCCTTACCACCCACTGGGCACCATTCTACCCTTACCACCCACTGGGCACCATTCTACCCTTACCACCCACTGGGCACCATTCTACCCCCACCACCCACACTGGGCACCATTCTACCCCCCCACCACCCACACTGGGCACCATTCTACCCCCCCACCACCCACACTGGGCACCATTCTACCCCCCCACCACCCACACTGGGCGCCATTCTACCCCCTCACCACTCTCACTGGGCACCATTCTACCCCCACCACCCACACTGGGCACCATTCTACCCCCCCACCACCCACACTGGGCACCATTCTACCCCCCCACCACCCACACTGGGCACCATTCTACCCCCCACCACCCACACTGGGCACCATTCTACCCCCTCACCACTCTCACTGGGTACCATTCTACCCCCACCACCCACACTGGGCACCATTCTACCCCCCCACCACCCACACTGGGCGCCATTCTACCCCCTCACCACTCTCACTGGGTACCATTCTACCCCCACCATCCACACTGGGCACCATTCTACCCCCCCACCACCCACACTGGGCGCCATTCTACCCCCTCACCACTCTCACTGGGCACCATTCTACCCCCACCACCCACACTGGGCACCATTCTACCCCCCCACCACCCACACTGGGCACCATTCTACCCCCACCACCCTCACTGGGCACCATTCTACCCCCCCACCACCCTCACTGGGCACCATTCTACCCCCCCACCACCCTCACTGGGCACCATTCTACCCCCCCACCACCCACACTGGGCACCATTCTACCCCCCCACCACCCACACTGGGCACCATTCTACCCCCTCACCACTCTCACTGGGTACCATTCTACCCCCACCACCCACACTGGGCACCATTCTACCCCCCCCCCCACCCACACTGGGTACCATTCTACCCCCACCACCCTCACTGGGCACCATTCTACCCCCACCACCCACACTGGGCACCATTCTACCCCCCCCACCACCCACACTGGGCACCATTCTACCCCCCCACCACCCACACTGGGCACCATTCTAAACACTGGGTACCATTCTACCCCCCCACCACCCACACTGGGCACCATTCTACCCCCCCCCCCCCACCCACACTGGGCACCATTCTACCCCCCCACCACCCACACTGGGTACCATTCTACCCCCACCACCCACACTGGGCACCATTCTACCCCCCCACCACCCACACTGGGCACCATTCTACCCCCCCACCACCCACACTGGGCACCATTCTACCCCCCCCCCACCCACACTGGGTACCATTCTACCCCCCACCACCCTCACTGGGCGCCGGTATACAGCCCTCCCCTAACACTGGGCGCTGGTACACCCACCTTCCTTCCGCTGAAGCTCAGAGTGTCCAGTAGATGTGACATAGTCAGGGTGGAGGAGGGGAGTCGGTATGGAGCAGTCAGAGTGTCCAGAGCCGCCGCCAAAACCGCACTGCTGTGATACCGCCAACCGGCCTGCAAGAAAGAGCGTGATCAGTGCATGGGGGGGGGGGGGGGGGGGGGGCACAGTGTACCGGGGAGGGGGGAAGGGTGATGGGCCTGGTAGGGGGGGGGGGCATGGGCCTGGTACATAGAGCCGGGGGAGGGGAGACACGGACCTGGTACATAGAGCCTGGGGAGGGGGGGGACACGGGAATGGTACATAGAGCTGGGGGAGGGGACACGGGCCTGGTACATAGAGCTGGGGGAGGGGACACGGGAATGGTACATAGAGCTGGGGGAGGGGACACGGGCCTGGTACATAGAGCTGGGGGAGGGGACACGGGAATGGTACATAGACTAGGGGGGGGGGACACGGGCCTGGTACATAGAGCCGGGGGAGGGGGGACATGGGCCTGGTAGAGTGGGGACACGGGAATGGTACATAGAGCCGGGGGGGGGGGGGGGGCATGGGCCTGGTACATAGAGCTGGGGGAGGGGACACGGGAATGGTACATAGAGCCAGGGGAGGGGGGACACGGGAATGGTACATAGAGCTGGGGGAGGGGGGACATGGACCTGGTACATAGAGCTGGGGGAGGGGGGACACGGGAATGGTACATAGAGCTGGGGGAGGGGGGACACGGGAATGGTACATAGAGCCGGGGGGGGGGGGGGCATGGGCCTGGTACATAGAGCTGGGGGAGGGGGGACACGGGAATGGTACATAGAGCCAGGGGAGGGGGGACACGGGAATGGTACATAGAGCTGGGGGAGGGGGGACATGGACCTGGTACATAGAGCTGGGGGAGGGGGGACACGGGAATGGTACATAGAGCTGGGGGAGGGGGGGACACGGGCCTGGTACATAGAGCTGGGGGAGGGGGGGACACGGGAATGGTACATAGAGCTGGGGGAGGGGGGACACGGGCCTGGTACATAGAGCTGGGGGAGGGGGGACACGGGAATGGTACATAGAGCTGGGGGAGGGGGGACACGGGAATGGTACATAGAGCTGGGGGAGGGGGGACACGGGAATGGTACATAGAGCTGGGGGAGGGGGGACACGGGCCTGGTACATAGAGCTGGGGGAGGGGGGACACGGGAATGGTACATAGAGCTGGGGGAGGGGGGACACGGGAATGGTACATAGAGCTGGGGGAGGGGGGACACGGGAATGGTACATAGAGCTGGGGGAGGGGGGACACGGGAATGGTACATAGAGCTGGGGGAGGGGGGACACGGGAATGGTACATAGAGCTGGGGGAGGGGGGACACGGGCCTGGTACATAGAGCTGGGGGAGGGGGGACACGGGCCTGGTACATAGACTAGGGGGGGGAGGGGGGACACGGGAATGGTACATAGAGCTGGGGGAGGGGGGACACGGGCCTGGTACATAGAGCTGGGGGAGGGGGGACACGGGCCTGGTACATAGAGCTGGGGGAGGGGGGACACGGGCCTGGTACATAGAGCTGGGGGAGGGGGTACACGGGCCTGGTACATAGACTAGGGGGGGGAGGGGGGACACGGGAATGGTACATAGAGCTGGGGGAGGGGGGACATGGGCCTGGTACATAGAGCTGGGGGAGGGGGGACACGGGCCTGGTACATAGAGCTGGGGGAGGGGGGACACGGGCCTGGTACATAGAGCTGGGGGAGGGGGGACACGGGAATGGTACATAGAGCTGGGGGAGGGGGGACACGGGAATGGTACATAGAGCTGGGGGAGGGGGGACACGGGAATGGTACATAGAGCTGGGGGAGGGGGGACACGGGCCTGGTACATAGAGCTGGGGGAGGGGGTACACGGGCCTGGTACATAGACTAGGGGGGGGAGGGGGGACAAGGGAATGGTACATAGAGCTGGGGGAGGGGACACGGGGCCGGGGGGGGGGGGGGCGGTTTGGATACTTACATTGTAGATCAGGTGGGGGAAGGCGGTGTGGTCTCCAGGTCTCCGCCCTAAACTGGAGTTGAGGGTCAGTGGACAGAAGGCGGAGCTATGACTGGTCAGGGCCACCAGGGACATCACACAGTTCATCAGCTGGTAGGTACTGGTGTGCGGGTCCTGGGGGGGAAGAAGAGCAGATAATGACTCCATGCCCCTCTCCGGGGACATCTTGGGGCTCCCCCTCCCCCTTTCCGGGGACAGTCCGGTGCTCCCCCTCCCCAGGGACAGTCCGGTGCTCCCCCTCCCCGGGGACAGTCCAGTGCTCCCCCTCCTCGTCCCGGGGACAGTCCGGTGCTCCCCCTCCCCGGGGACAGTCCGGTGCTCCCCCTCCCCGGGGACAGTCCGGTGCTCCCCCTCCTCCTCTCCGGGGACAGTCCGGTGCTCCCCCTCCTCCTCCCCGGGGACAGTCCGGTGCTCCTCCTCCCCGGGGAAAGTCAGGTGCTCCTCCTCCCCCTCCCCAGGGACAGTCCGGTGCTCCTCCTCCCCGGGGACAGTCCGGTGCTCCTCCTCCACCGGGGACAGTCCGGTGCTCCTCCTCCCCCTCTCTAGGGACAGTCCGGTGCTCCTCCTCCCCCTCTCTAGGGACAGTCTGGTGCTCCTCCTCCCCCTCTCTAGGGACAGTCCGGTGCTCCCCCTCCCCAGGGACAGTCCGGTGCTCCTCCTCCACCGGGGACGGTCCGGTGCTCCTCCTCCCCGGGGACGGTCCGGTGCTCCTCCTCCCCGGGGACGGTCCGGTGCTCCTCCTCCCCGGGGACGGTCCGGTGCTCCTCCTCCCCGGGGACAGTCCGGTGCTCCTCCTCCCCGGGGACAGTCCGGTGCTCCTCATCCCCCTCTCTAGGGACAGTCCGGTGCTCCTCCTCCCCCTCTCTAGGGACAGTTCGTTGCTCCCCCTCCCCGGGGACAGTCCGGTGCTCCCCCTCCCCAGGGACAGTCCGGTGCTCCCCCTCCCCAGGGACAGTCCGGTGCTCCCCCTCCCCGGGGACAGTCCGGTGCTCCTCCTCCCCCTCCCCAGCGACAGTCCAGTGCTCCCCCTCCCCAGGGACAGTCCGGTGCTCCTCCTCCCCCTCTCTAGGGACAGTTCGTTGCTCCCCCTCCCCGGGGACAGTCCGGTGCTCCCCCTCCCCAGGGACAGTCCGGTGCTCCCCCTCCCCAGGGACAGTCCGGTGCTCCCCCTCCCCGGGGACAGTCCGGTGCTCCTCCTCCCCCTCCCCAGCGACAGTCCAGTGCTCCCCCTCCCTAGGGACAGTTCGTTGCTCCTCCTCCCCGGGGACGGTCCGGTGCTCCTCCTCCCCGGGGACAGTCCGGTGCTCCTCCTCCCCGGGGACAGTCCGGTGCTCCTCCTCCCCGGGGACAGTCCGGTGCTCCTCCTCCCCGGGGACAGTCCGGTGCTCCTCCTCCCCGGGGACAGTCCGGTGCTCCTCCTCCCCCTCCCCAGCGACAGTCCGGTGCTCCCCCTCCCTAGGGACAGTTCGTTGCTCCTCCTCCCCAGGGACGGTCCGATGCTCCTCGTCCCCGGGGACAGTCCAGTGCTCCTCCTCCTTCTCCCCGGGGACAGTCCGGTGCTCCTCCCCCCTCTACCCGGGGACAGTCCGGTGCTCCTCCCCCCTCTCCCCGGGGACAGTCCGGTGCTCCTCCTCCCCCTCCCCGGGGACAGTCCGGTGCTCCCCCTCTCTGGAGACAGTCCGGTGCTCCTCCTCCCTGGAGACAGTCCGGTGCTCCTCCTCCCTGGAGACAGTCCGGTGCTCCTCCTCCCTGGAGACAGTCCGGTGCTCCTCCTCCCTGGAGACAGTCCGGTGCTCCTCCTCCCTGGAGACAGTCCGGTGCTCCTCCTCCCTGGAGACAGTCCGGTGCTCCTCCTCCCTGGAGACAGTCCGGTGCTTCTCCTCCCTGGAGACAGTCCGGTGCTCCTCCTCCCTGGAGACAGTCCGGTGCTCCTCCTCCTCGGAGACAGTCCGGTGCTCCTCCTCCCCCTCTCTAGGGACAGTTCGTTACTCCCCTTCCCCGGGGACGGTCCGGTGCTCCTCCTCCCCGGGGACGGTCCGGTGCTCCTCCTCCCCGGGGACGGTCCGGTGCTCCTCCTCCCCGGGGACGGTCCGGTGCTCCTCCTCCCCGGGGACGGTCCGATATCCTCCGCCCCGGGGACGGTCCGGTGCTCCCCCTCCCTAGGGACAGTTCGTTGCTCCCCCTCCCCGGGGACAGTCCGGTGCTCCTCCTCCCCCTCCCCAGCGACAGTCCAGTGCTCCCCCTCCCTCTCTCTAGGGACAGTTCATTGCTCCTCCTCCCCGGGGACAGTCCGGTGCTCCTCCTCCCCCTCTCTAGGGACAGTCCGGTGCTCCTCCTCCCCGGGGACAGTCCGGTGCTCCTCCTCCCCCTCTCTAGGGACAGTCCGGTGCTCCTCCTCCCCGGGGACAGTCCGGTGCTCCTCCTCCCCCTCTCTAGGGACAGTCCGGTGCTCCTCCTCCCCCTCTCTAGGGACAGTCCGGTGCTCCTCCTCCCCCTCTCTAGGGACAGTCCGGTGCTCCTCCTCCCCCTCTCTAGGGACAGTCCGGTGCTCCTCCTCCCCCTCTCTAGGGACAGTCCGGTGCTCCTCCTCCCCCTCTCTAGGGACAGTCCGGTGCTCCCCCTCCCCGGGGACAGTCCGGTGCTCCCCCTCCCCAGGGACAGTCCGGTGCTCCCCCTCCCCAGGGACAGTCCGGTGCTCCCCCTCCCCAGGGACAGTCCGGTGCTCCCCCTCCCCCTCTCTAGGGACAGTTCGGTGCTCCCCCTCCCCGGGGACAGTCCGGTGCTCCTCCTCCTCGGGGACAGTCCGGTGCTCCCCCTCCCCCTCTCTAGGGACAGTTCGGTGCTCCCCCTCCCCGGGGACAGTCCGGTGCTCCTCCTCCTCGGGGACAGTCCGGTGCTCCTCCTCCTCGGGGACAGTCCGGTGCTCCTCCTCCCCGGGGACAGTCCGGTGCTCCTCCTCCCCGGGGACGGTCCGGTGCTCCTCCTCCCCGGGGACGGTCCGGTGCTCCTCCTCCCCCTCTCTAGGGACAGTTCGTTGCTCCCCCTCCCCGGGGACAGTTCGTTGCTCCCCCTCCCCGGGGACAGTTCGGTGCTCCCCCTCTCTAGGGACAGCCCGGTGCTCCTCCTCCCCCTCTCTAGGGACAGTTCGTTGCTCCCCCTCCCTGGGGACAGTTCGTTGCTCCCCCTCCCCGGGGACAGTTCGTTGCTCCCCCTCCCCGGGGACAGTTCGGTGCTCCCCCTCTCTAGGGACAGTCCGGGGCTCCTCCTCTCCCTCTCTAGGGACAGTCCGGTGCTCCCCCTCCCCGGGGACAGTCCGGTGCTCCCCCTCCCCGGGGACAGTCCGGTGCTCCCCCTCCCCGGGGACAGTCCGGTGCTCCCCCTCCCCGGGGACAGTCCGGTGCTCCCCCTCCCCGGGGACAGTCCGGTGCTCCTCCTCCCCGGGGACAGTCCGGTGCTCCTCCTCCCCGGGGACAGTCCGGTGCTCCTCCTCCCCGGGGACAGTCCGGTGCTCCTCCTCCCCGGGGACAGTCCGGTGCTCCTCCTCCCCCTCCCCATCGACAGTCCAGTGCTCCTCCTCCCTGGGGACAGTCCGGTGCTCCTCCTCCCCCTCTCTAGGGACAGTCCGGTGCTCCTCCTCCCTGGGGACAGTCCGGTGCTCCTCCTCCCTCTCCCCGGGGACAGTCCGGTGTTCCTCCTCCCCCTCCCCGGGGACAGTCCGGTGTTCCTCCTCCTCCTCCCCCTCCCCGGGGACAGTCCGGTGTTCCTCCTCCCCCTCCCCGGGGACAGTCCGGTGTTCCTCCTCCCCCTCCCCGGGGACAGTCCGGTGTTCCTCCTCCCCCTCCCCGGGGACAGTCCGGTGTTCCTCCTCCTTGCCCGCACTCACCCTATGCTCTGACAGTACTGGACTTGTTCCAAAGCTCAGGATGCCGCGTCCGGGGTACTCATCGTGTATCAGCTCTGCCATCTTGGCTCCGGCCCCCGAGAAGCCGCTGTGCGTGTCGCAGAGAATGTGGAATCCCTGAAGTGGGAGGAGATAAGTCAGTCCTGGTTCCTCTCCCCCCCCCCCCCCCACACCACCACCTCACCCCCACCTCACCCACCTGCAGGTAGTCGCACTCCTCGGAGAAGAAACGCAGCCGGTCCTCCACCTCCTCCTGATGAGACACACCCCTGAGGAACGACTCGCCTTGGCTGAACGATTCCAGGCTGCCCATGTTCCTGCACACAGGAGACGACATGAAACCGCCAACCAATCCCTGCACACGGAGCGGGTCACGTGACCTCACTCTCACAATCCACCCACAGCCACCGAAACCCCTCCCCCCCTCACTTACCCGCCACTGCCATGGCTCAGCATACACAGAGACTTGGGGTGGAGCTGAGTGCAAAGGTAGTCAGACCACTCCCCATCCTGTGTGATTGGCTGATGGGGCTCTTCTCTAATATCCAGATTGGCTCCTCCCCCTGCCAAACCTACAAACAGTAAAAAAAAAAAAATCCATCATATGATGTCACCTGACATGAGGCCACAGCCCAATATGTCACCTGACACTGAGGCCACACACCCCATAAATATGTCACCTGACACGAGGCCACACCCCAATATGTCCCCTGGCACGAGGCCACACCCCCTATAAATGTCACCTGACACGAGGCCACACCCCCATAAATGTCACCTGACACTGAGGCCACACCCCCATGAATGTTACTTGACACTGAGGCCACACCCCCATAAAGGTTACCTGACACTGAGGCCACACCCCCAATAAATGTTACCTGACACTGAAGCCACACCCCCCCATAAATATATCACCCGACACCGAGGCTGCCCCCCATAAATATGTCACCTGACACCGAGGCCACACCCCCCCCATAAATATGTCACAGGACACCAAGGCCACACCCCCCATAAATATGTCACCGGACACCAAGGCCACACCCCCCCATGAATATGTCACCTGACACCAAGGCCACACCCCCCATAAATATGTCACTGGACACCAAGGCCACACCCCCCATAAATATGTCACTGGACACCAAGGCCACACCCCCCATAAATATGTCACCGGACACAGGCCACACCCCCCATAAATATATGTCACCTGACACAGAAGACACACCGCCTAAATATGTCTCCTGACACCGAGGCCACACCCCCATAAATATGCCACCTGACACCGAGGCCACACTCCCCATAAATATGTCACCTGACACCGAGGCCACACCCCCCATAAATATGTCACCTGACACCGAGGCCACACCCCCATAAATATGTCACCTGACACCGAGGCCACACCCCTCCCATAAAATATGTCTCCTGACACCGAGGCCACACCCCCATAAATATGTCACCTGACACCGAGGCCACACCCCTCCCATAAATATGTCTCCTGATACCGAGGCCACACCCCCCATAAATATGTCACCAGACACCAAGGCCACACCCCCCATAAATATGTCACCTGACAGAGGCCACACCCCTATAAATATGTCACCTGACACCGAGGCCACACCCCCCATAAATATGTCACCTGACACCAAGGCCAAACCCCCCATAAATGTCACCTGACACTGAGCACCCCCCCCCCCCAGCGTCCTAGAAATATGATGTCACATGACACCGAGGGCCCCACTGCATCCTATAAACACAATCCCCCCCCCCCACCCACCAATTTATATATAGGATTTCTGCTCCCCTCCCCCCAGAGATATACAAAGAATAGACAACTCACCCTTCTCTCTGCTGCCTCCCCCTTTCGAAGCTCCGCCCTAATGAGACACAGACAGTTCACATTTCACTATTCCCATCCGCTACCGGACCTGGCCAGCTTATCCTAATACCCCGCCCATATCCCTGGAGTGGTCACACCCCCTCCAATACCCCGCCCTCACCCCTGGAGTGGTCACACCCCCTCCAATACCCCGCCCTCATCCCTGGAGTGATCACACCCCCTCTAATACCCCGCCCTCATCCCTGGAGTGATCACACCCCCTCTAATACCCCGCCCTCATCCCTGGAGTGGTCACACCCCCTCTAATACCCGCCCTCCAACCATGGAGTGATCACACCCCCTATAATACCACGCCCTATATCCCTGGAGTGGTCACACCCCCTCCAATACCCCGCCCTACATCCCTGGAGTGGTCACACCCCCTCCAATACCCCGCCCTCATCCCTGGAGTGGTCACACCCCCTCCAATACCCCGCCCTCATCCCTGGAGTGGTCACACCCCCTCCAATACCCCGCCCTCATCCCTGGAGTGGTCACACCCCCTCCAATACCCCGCCCTACATCCCTGGAGAGGTCACACCCCCTCTAATACCCGCCCTCATCCCTGGAGTGGTCTAATACCCCGCCCTCATCCCTGGAGTGGTCACACCCCCTCTAATACCCCGCCCTCATCCCTGGAGTGGTCACACCCCCTCCAATACCCCGCCCTACATCCCTGGAGTCGTCACACCCCCCTCCAATACCCCGCCCTACATCCCTGGAGTGGTCACACCCCCTCCAATACCCCGCCCTACATCCCTGGAGTGGTCACACCCCCTCCAATACCCCGCCCTCATCCCTGGAGTGGTCACACCCCCTCCAATACCCCGCCCTCATCCCTGGAGTGGTCACACCCCCTCCAATACCCCGCCCTCATCCCTGGAGTGGTCACACCCCCTCCAATACCCCGCCCTACATCCCTGGAGAGGTCACACCCCCTCTAATACCCGCCCTCATCCCTGGAGTGGTCTAATACCCCGCCCTCATCCCTGGAGTGGTCACACCCCCTCCAATACCCCGCCCTACATCCCTGGAGTGGTCACACCCCCTCCAATACCCCGCCCTACATACCTGGAGTGGTCACACCCCCTCCAATACCCCGCCCTCATCCCTGGAGAGGTCACACCCCCTCCAATACCCCGCCCTCATCCCTGGAGTGATCACACCCCCTCCAATACCCCGCCCACATCCCTGGAGTGGTCACACCCCCTTCAATACCCCGCCCTCCATCCCTGGAGTGATCACACCCCCCCCTAATACCCCGCCCTCATCCCTGGAGTGGTCTAATACCCCGCCCTCATCCCTGGAGTGGTCAAACCCCCCCCTAATACCCCGCCCTCATCCCTGGAGTGGTCACACCCCCTCCAATACCTCGCCCTACATCCCTGGAGTGGTCACACCCCCTCCAATACCCCGCCCTCTATCCCTGGAGTGGTCACACCCCCTCCAATACCCCGCCCTCGTCCCTGGAGTGGTCACACCCCCTCTAATACCCGCCCTCATCCCTGGAGTGGTCTAATACCCCGCCCTCATCCCTGGAGTGGTCACACCCCCTCCAATACCCCGCCCTCATCCCTGGAGTGGTCACACCCCCTCCAATACCCCGCCCTCATCCCTGGAGTGGTCACACCCCCTCCAATACCCCGCCCTCATCCCTGGAGTGATCACACCACCTCTAATACCCCGCCCTCATCCCTGGAGTGACCACACCCCCTCTAATACCCCGCCCTCCATCCCTGGAGTGATCACACCCCCTCCAATACCCCGCCCTACATCCCTGAAGTGGTTACACCCCCTCCAATACCCCGCCCTACATCCCTGGAGTGGTCACACCCCCTCCAATACCCCGCCCTCATCCCTGGAGTGGTCACTGCCCTCCATCCCTGGAGTGGTCACACCCCCTCTAATACTCCGCCCTCATCCCTGGAGTGGTCACACCCCCTCTAATACCCCGCCCTCATCCCTGGAGTGGTCACTGCCCTCCATCCCTGGAGTGGTCACACCCCCTCTAATACTCCGCCCTCATCCCTGGAGTGGTCACACCCCCTCTAATACCCCGCCCTCATCCCTGGAGTGATCACACCCCCTCCAATACCCCGCCCTCATCCCTGGAGTGATCACACCCCCTCCAATACCCCGCCCTCATCCCTGGAGTGATCACACCCCCTCTAATACCCCGCCCTCCATCCCTGAAGTGGTCACACCCCCTCCAATACCCCGCCCTCATCCCTGGAGTGATCACACCCCCTCTAATACCCCGCCCTCATCCCTGGAGTGACCACACCCCCTCCAATACCCCGCCCTCCATCCCTGGAGTGATCACACCCCCTCCAATACCCCGCCCTCATCCCTGGAGTGGTCACACCCCCTCCAATACCCCGCCCTACATCCCTGGAGTGGTCACACCCCCTCCAATACCCCGCCCTACATCCCTGGAGTGGTCACACCCCCTCCAATACCCCGCCCTCATCCCTGGAGTGGTCACACCCCCTCCAATACCCCGCCCTCATCCCTGGAGTGGTCACACCCCCTCCAATACCCCGCCCTCATCCCTGGAGTGGTCACACCCCCTCTAATACCCCGCCCTCCATCCCTGGAGTGATCACACCCCCTCCAATACCCCGCCCTCATCCCTGGAGTGGTCACACCCCCTCCAATACCCCGCCCTCCATCCCTGGAGTGATCACACCCCCTCCAATACCCCGCCCTCATCCCTGGAGTGGTCACACCCCCTCTAATACCCCGCCCTCATCCCTGGAGTGATCACACCCCCTCCAATACCCCGCCCTCATCCCTGGAGTGGTCAAACCCCCTCTAATACCCCGCCCTCATCCCTGGAGTGGTCACACCCCCTCTAATACCCCGCCCTCCATCCCTGGAGTGATCACACCCCCTCCAATACCCCGCCCTCATCCCTGGAGTGGTCACACCCCCTCCAATACCCCGCCCTCCATCCCTGGAGTGATCACACCCCCTCCAATACCCCGCCCTCATCCCTGGAGTGGTCACACCCCCTCTAATACCCCACCCTCATCCCTGGAGTGATCACACCCCCTCCAATACCCCGCCCTCATCCCTGGAGTGGTCAAACCCCCTCTAATACCCCGCCCTCATCCCTGGAGTGGTCACACCCCCTCCAATACCCCGCGCTATATCCCTGGAGTGGTCACACCCCCTCTAATACCCCGCCCTCATCCCTGGAGTGGTCACACCCCCTCCAATACCCCGCGCTATATCCCTGGAGTGGTCACACCCCCTCTAATACTCCGCCCTCATCCCTGGAGTGGTCACACCCCCTCTAATACCCCACCCTCCATCCCTGGAGTGGTCACACCCCCTCTAATACCCGCCCTCATCCCTGGAGTGGTCTAATACCCCGCCCTCATCCCTGGAGTGGTCACACCCCCTCTAATACCCCGCCCTCATCCCTGGAGTGGTCACACCCCCTCCAATACCCCGCCCTACATCCCTGAAGTGGTCACACCCCCTCCAATACCCCGCCCTCATCCCTGGAGAGGTCACACCCCCTCTAATACCCCGCCCTCATTCCTGGAGTGGTCACACCCCCTCCAATACCCCGCCCACATCCCTGGAGTGGTCACACCCCCTTCAATACCCCGCCCTCCATCCCTGGAGTGATCACACCCCCTCTAACACCCCGCCCTCCAACCATGGAGTGATCACACCCCCTCTAATACCCCGCCCTCCATCCCTGGAGTGGTCTAATACCCCGCCCTCATCCCTGGAGTGGTCAAACCCCCCCCCCTAATACCCCGCCCTCATCCCTGGAGTGGTCACACCCCCTCCAATACCCCGCCCTCGTCCCTGGAGTGATCACACCCCCTCTAATACCCCGCCCTCCATCCCTGGAGTGGTCTAATACCCCGCCCTCATCCCTGGAGTGGTCAAACCCCCCCCCCCCAATACCCCGCCCTCATCCCTGGAGTGGTCACACCCCCTCCAATACCCCGCCCTCGTCCCTGGAGTGGTCACACCCCCTCTAATACCCCACCCTCATCCCTGAAGTGGTCACACCCCCTGTAGTACCCCGCCCTCCATCCCTGGAGTGGTCACACCCCCTCTAATACCCCGCCCTCATCCCTGGAGTGGTCACACCCCCTCTAATACCCCGCCCTCATCCCTGGAGTGGTCACACCCCCTCTAATACCCCGCCCTCCATCCCTGGAGTGGTCTAATACCCCCTCTAATACCCCACCCTCACCCCTGGAGTGGTCACACCCCCTCTAATACCCCGCCCTCATCCCTGGAGTGGTCACACCCCCTCTAATACCCCGCCCTCGTCCCTGGAGTGATCAAACCCCCTCTAATACCCCGCCCTCCATCCCTGGAGTGATCACACCCCCTCTAATACCCCACCCTCCATCCCTGGAGTGATCACACCCCCTCTAATACCCCGCCCTCCATCCCTGGAGTGGTCACACCCCCTCTAACACCCCGCCCTCACCCCTGAGGTGGCCACACCCCCTCTAATACCCCCGCCCTCCAACCATGGAGTGGTCTAATACCCCGCCCTCATCCCTGGAGTGGTCACGCCCCCTCTAATACCCCGCCCTCCATCCCTGGAGTGACCACACCCCCTCTAATACCCCGCCCTCATCCCTGGAGTGATCACACCCCCTCTAATACCCCGCCCTCCATCCCTGGAGTGACCACACCCCCTCTAATACCCCGCCCTCCCCCCTGGAGTGGTCACACCCCCTCTAATACTCCGCCCTCCATCCCTGGAGTGATCACACCCCCTCTAATACCCCACCCTCATCCCTGGAGTGATCACACCCCTTCGAATGCCCCGCCCTCCATCTCTGGAGTGATCGCACCCCCTCTAATGCCCCGCCCTCCATCTCTGGAGTGATCGCACCCCCTCTAATGCCCCGCCCGCCATCCCTGGAGTGATCACACCCCCTCTAATGCCCCGCCCTCCATCCCTGGAGTGATCACACCCCTCCTCCAATGTTCATCACCTCCTGTGTAGCTGGCCCAGCACTGCACTGATCCTCTCTGTGTGTCGTCACTTTTCCTCTCCTGTAAAACACAAAGAGGGACATTAAAAGGACTATCGGGGGGCCCTGTGGCCCTAGAAGAGAAGATTCCAGTAATTTGACCCTCACCAAGCCGGGGTGGCTTGTGCCGCTTCCTCCTCCTCCTTATACCCCGCCCCCTGAGTCCGGACCGAGCCCCCGCCATCTGCAAAAAACAAAAAAATACATGATTGGTCAGTCAGAGCCTGGCCCCACCCCGCGGATCTCTACATTATTATTATTATACAGGATTTATATGGCACCAACAGTTTGCACAGCTCTTTACAACATGAGGGCAGACACAATACAGGAAGGCCCTGATCCTGAGAGCTTACAATCTAGAAGGGAGGAACAAGTGATACAAAAGGTAATGACTGTGGGGGATGGGCTGATGGAGAAAATGAAGATAGGGGTTGTTAGGGTAGACTTCTCTAAAGAGAAGGGTTTTTGGGGATCATCTAAAAGCCTATAAAGTAGAAGATAATCGGAGACCAGTGGAGGGATTGGCAGAGAGGGGTGGAGGACACTGAATGGAGACCAGTGGAGGGATTGACAGAGAGGGGTGGAGGACACTGAATGGAGACCGGTGGAGGGATTGGTAGAGAGGAGTGGAGGACACTGAATGGAGGCCGGTGGAGGGATTGGTAGAGAGGGGTGGAGGACACTGAATGGAGATCAGTGGAGGGATTGGTAGAGAGGGGTGGAGGACACTGAATGGAGACCAGTGGAGGGATTGATAGAGAGGAGTGGAAGACACTGAATGGAGACCAGTGGAGGGATTGGTAGAGAGGGGTGGAGGACACTGAATGGAGGACAGTGGAGGGATTGGTAGAGAGGGGTGGAGGACAGTGGAGGGATTGGTAGAGATGGGTGGAGGACACTGAATGGAGATCAGTGGAGGGATTGGTGGAGGACACTGAATGGAGATCAGTGGGGGGATTGGTAGAGAGGAGTGGAGGACTCTGAATGGAGATCAGTGGGGGGATTGGTAGAGAGGGGTGGAAGACACTGAATGGAGACCAGTGGAGGGATTGGTAGAGAGGGGTGGAGGACACTGAATGGAGACCAGTGGAGGGATTGGTAGAGAGGGGTGGAATACACCGAATAGAGATCAGTGGAGGGATTGGTAGAGAGGGGTGGAGGACACTGAATGGAGACCAGTGGAGGGATTGATAGAGAGGAGTGGAAGACACTGAATGGAGATCAGTGGAGGGATTGATAGAGAGGAGTGGAAGACACTGAACGAAGGTCAGTGGAGGGATTGGTAGAGAGGGGTGGAGGACACTGAATGGAGACCAGTGGAGGGATTGGTAGAGAGGAGTGGAAGACACTGAACGAAGGTCAGTGGAGGGATTGGTAGAGAGGGGTGGAGGACACTGAATGGAGACCAGTGGAGGGATTGGTAGAGAGGGGTGGAAGACAGTGAATGGAGACCAGTGGAGGGATTGATAGAGAGGAGTGGAAGACACTGAATGGAGATCAGTGGAGGGATTGATAGAGAGGAGTGGAAGACACTGAACGAAGGTCAGTGGAGGGATTGGTAGAGAGGGGTGGAGGACACTGAATGGAGACCAGTGGAGGGATTGGTAGAGAGGGGTGGAAGACACTGAATGGAGATCAGTGGAGGGATTGGCAGAGAGGGGTGGAGGACACTGAATGGAGGTCAGTGGAGGGATTGGTAGAGAGGGGTGGAAGACACTGAATGGAGACCAGTGGAGGGATTGGCAGAGAGGGGTGGAGGACACTGAATGGAGACCAGTGGAGGGATTGGTAGAGAGGGGTGGAGGACACTGAATGGAGACCAGTGGAGGGATTGGCAGAGAGGGGTGGAGGACACTGAATGGAGACCAGTGGAGGGATTGGCAGAGAGGGGTGGAGGACACTGAATGGAGATCAGTGGAGGGATTGGTAGAGAGGGGTGGAGGACACTGAATGGAGACCAGTGGAGGGATTGATAGAGAGGAGTGGAAGACACTGAATGGAGACCAGTGGAGGGATTGGTAGAGAGGGGTGGAGGACACTGAATGGAGGACAGTGGAGGGATTGGTAGAGAGGGGTGGAGGACAGTGGAGGGATTGGTAGAGAGGGGTGGAGGACACTGAATGGAGACCAGTGGAGGGATTGGTAGAGATGGGTGGAGGACACTGAATGGAGATCAGTGGAGGGATTGGTAGAGAGGGGTGGAGGACACTGAATGGAGGACAGTGGAGGGATTGGTAGAGAGGGGTGGAGGACACTGAATGGAGACCAGTGGAGGGATTGGTAGAGAGGGGTGGAGGACACTGAATGGAGATCAGTGGAGGGATTGGTGGAGGACACTGAATGGAGATCAGTGGGGGGATTGGTAGAGAGGAGTGGAGGACTCTGAATGGAGATCAGTGGGGGGATTGGTAGAGAGGGGTGGAAGACACTGAATGGAGACCAGTGGAGGGATTGGTAGAGAGGGGTGGAGGACACTGAATGGAGACCAGTGGGGGGATTGATAGAGAGGGGTGGAAGACACTGAATGGAGACCAGTGGAGGGATTGGTAGAGAGGGGTGGAGAGGGGTGGAAGACACTGAATGGAGGCCAGTGGAGGGATTGGCAGAGAGGGGTGGAGGACACTGAATGGAGACCGGTGGAGGGATTGGTAGAGAGGGGTGGAGGACACTGATGGAGACCGGTGGAGGGATTGGTAGAGAGGGGTGGAGGACACTGAATGGAGACCAGTGGAGGGATTGACAGAGAGGGGTGGGAGGACACTGAATGGAGACCAGTGGAGGGATTGGTAGAGAGGGGTGGAGGACACTGAATGGAGATCAGTGGAGGGATTGGTAGAGAGGGGTGGAGGACACTGAATGGAGATCAGTGGAGGGATGGTAGAGAGGGGTGGAGGACACTGGAATGGAGGCCAGTGGAGGATTGGCAGAGAGGGGTGGAGGACACTGAATGGAGATCAGTGGAGGGATTGGTAGAGAGGGGTGGAGACACTGAATGGAGGCCAGTGGAGGGATTGGCAGAGAGGGGTGGAGGACACTGAATGGAGACCAGTGGAGGGATTGGCAGAGAGGGCTGGAGGACACTGAATGGAGATCAGTGGAGGGATTGGGTAGAGAGGGGTGGAGGACACTGAATGGAGGTCAGTGGAGGGATTGGTAGAGAGGGGTGGAAGACACTGAATGGAGACCAGTGGAGGGATTGATAGAGAGGAGTGGAAGACACTGAATGGAGACCAGTGGAGGGATTGGCAGAGAGGGGTGGAGGACACTGAATGGAGACCAGTGGAGGGATTGACAGAGAGGGGTGGAGGACACTGAATGGAGACCGGTGGAGGGATTGGTAGAGAGGGGTGGAGGACACTGAATGGAGACCAGTGGAGGGATTGGTAGAGAGGGGTGGAGGACACTGAATGGAGATCAGTGGAGGGATTGCAGAGAGGGGTGGAGGACACTGAATGGAGACCGGTGGAGGGATTGGTAGAGAGGGGTGGAGGACACTGAATGGAGACCAGTGGAGGGATTGACAGAGAGGGGTGGAGGACACTGAATGGAGACCAGTGGAGGGATTGGTAGAGAGGGGTGGAGGACACTGAATGGAGATCAGTGGAGGGATTGGTAGAGAGGGGTGGAGGACACTGAATGGAGATCAGTGGAGGGATTGGTAGAGAGGGGTGGAGGACACTGAATGGAGGCCAGTGGAGGGGATTGGCAGAGAGGGGTGGAGGACACTGAATGGAGACCAGTGGAGGGATAGGTAGAGAGGGGTGGAAGACACTGAATGGAGACCAGTGGAGGGATTGGTAGAGAGGGGTGGAGAGGGGTGGAAGACACTGATGCAGGCCAGTGGAGGGATTGGCAGAGAGGGGTGGAAGACACTGAATGGAGACCACTGGAGGGATTGGTAGAGAGCGGTGGAGGACACTGAATGGAGATCAGTGGAGGGATTGGTAGAGAGGGGTGGAGGACACTGAATGGAGACCAGTGGAGGGATTGATAGAGAGGAGTGGAAGACACTGAATGGAGATCAGTGGAGGGATTGATAGAGAGGAGTGGAAGACACTGAACGAAGGTCAGTGGAGGGATTGGTAGAGAGGGGTGGAGGACACTGAATGGAGACCAGTGGAGGGATTGACAGAGAGGGGTGGAGGACACTGAATGGAGACCAGTGGGGGGATTGATAGAGAGGGGTGGAGGACACTGAATGGAGATCAGTGGAGGGATTGGTGGAGGACACTGAATGGAGATCAGTGGGGGATTGGTAGAGAGGAGTGGAGGACTCTGAATGGAGATCAGTGGGGGGATTGGTAGAGAGGGGTGGAAGACACTGAATGGAGATCAGTGGAGGGATTGGTAGAGAGGGGTGGAGGACAGTGGAGGGATTGGTAGAGAGGGGTGGAGGACACTGAATGGAGATCAGTGGAGGGATTGGTAGAGAGGGGTGGAGGACACTGAATGGAGGCCAGTGGAGGGATTGGCAGAGAGGGGTGGAGGACACTGAATGGAGATCAGTGGAGGGATTGGTAGAGAGGGGTGGAGGACACTGAATGGAGGCCAGTGGAGGGATTGGCAGAGAGGGGTGGAGGACACTGAATGGAGACCAGTGGAGGGATTGGCAGAGAGGGCTGGAGGACACTGAATGGAGATCAGTGGAGGGATTGGTAGAGAGGGGTGGAAGACACTGAATGGAGACCAGTGGAGGGATTGATAGAGAGGAGTGGAAGACACTGAATGGAGACCAGTGGAGGGATTGGCAGAGAGGGGTGGAGGACACTGAATGGAGACCAGTGGAGGGATTGACAGAGAGGGGTGGAGGACACTGAATGGAGACCGGTGGAGGGATTGGTAGAGAGGGGGTGGAGGACACTGAATGGAGACCAGTGGAGGGATTGGTAGAGAGGGGTGGAGGACACTGAATGGAGATCAGTGGAGGGATTGGCAGAGAGGGGTGGAGGACACTGAATGGAGACCGGTGGAGGGATTGGTAGAGAGGGGTGGAGGACACTGAATGGAGACCAGTGGAGGGATTGACAGAGAGGGGTGGAGGACACTGAATGGAGACCAGTGGAGGGATTGGTAGAGAGGGGTGGAGGACACTGAATGGAGATCAGTGGAGTGATTGGTAGAGAGGGTGGGAGGACACTGAATGGAGATCAGTGGAGGGATTGGTAGAGAGGGGGTGGAGGACACTGAATGGAGGCCAGTGGAGGGATTGGTAGAGAGGGGTGGAGGACACTGAATGGAGACCAGTGGAGGGATTGATAGAGAGGAGTGGAAGACACTGAATGGAGATCAGTGGAGGGATTGATAGAGAGGAGTGGAAGACACTGAACGAAGGTCAGTGGAGGGATTGGTAGAGAGGGGTGGAGGACACTGAATGGAGACCAGTGGAGGGATTGGTAGAGAGGGGTGGAAGACACTGAATGGAGATCAGTGGAGGGATTGGTAGAGAGGGGTGGAGGACACTGAATGAAGGCCAGTGGAGGGATTGGTAGAGAGGGGTGGAGGACACTGAATGGAGACCAGTGGAGGGATTGGTAGAGAGGGGTGGAGGACACTGAATGGAGACAAGTGGAGGGATTGGTAGAGAGGGGTGGAGGACACTGAATGGAGACCAGTGGAGGGATTGGCAGAGAGGGGTGGAGGACACTGAATGGAGACCAGTGGAGGGATTGGCAGAGAGGGGTGGAGGACACTGAATGGAGACCAGTGGAGGGATTGGTAGAGAGGGGTGGAGGACACTGAATGGAGATCAGTGGAGGGATTGGTAGAGAGGGGTGGAGGACACTGAATGGAGACCAGTGGAGGGATTGATAGAGAGGAGTGGAAGACACTGAATGGAGACCAGTGGAGGGATTGGTAGAGAGGGGTGGAGGACACTGAATGGAGGACAGTGGAGGGATTGGTAGAGAGGGGTGGAGGACACTGAATGGAGACCAGTGGGGGGATTGATAGAGAGGGGTGGAGGACACTGAATGGAGATCAGTGGAGGGATTGGTGGAGGACACTGAATGGAGATCAGTGGGGGGATTGGTAGAGAGGAGTGGAGGACTCTGAATGGAGATCAGTGGGGGGATTGGTAGAGAGGGGTGGAAGACACTGAATGGAGACCAGTGGAGGGATTGGTAGAGAGGGGTGGAGGACACTGAATGGAGACCAGTGGAGGGATTGGTAGAGAGGGGTGGAATACACCGAATAGAGATCAGTGGAGGGATTGGTAGAGAGGGGTGGAGGACACTGAATGGAGATCAGTGGAGGGATTGGTAGAGGACACTGAATGGAGATCAGTGGAGGGATTGGTAGAGAGGGGTGGAGGACACTGAATGGAGATCAGTGGAGGGATTGGTAGAGAGGGGTGGAGGACACTGAATGGAGATCAGTGGAGGGATTGGTAGAGAGGGGTGGAGGACACTGAATGGAGGCCAGTGGAGGGATTGGCAGAGAGGGGTGGAGGACACTGAATGGAGACCAGTGGAGGGATTGACAGAGAGGGGTGGAGGACACTGAATGGAGACCGGTGGAGGGATTGGTAGAGAGGAGTGGAGGACACTGAATGGTGGCCGGTGGAGGGATTGGCAGAGAGGGGTGGAGGACACTGAATGGAGACCAGTGGAGGGATTGGTAGAGAGGGGTGGAGGACACTGAATGGAGATCAGTGGAGAGATTGGTAGAGAGGGGTGGAGGACACTGAATGGAGACCAGTGGAGGGATTGATAGAGAGGAGTGGAAGACACTGAATGGAGACCAGTGGAGGGATTGGTAGAGAGGGGTGGAGGACACTGAATGGAGGACAGCACTGAATGGAGGACAGTGGAGGGATTGGTAGAGAGGGGTGGAGGACACTGAATGGAGGACAGTGGAGGGATTGGTAGAGAGGGGTGGAGGACACTGAATGGAGACCAGTGGAGGGATTGGTAGAGATGGGTGGAGGACACTGAATGGAGATCAGTGGAGGGATTGGTAGAGAGGGGTGGAGGACAGTGGAGGGATTGGTAGAGAGGGGTGGAGGACACTGAATGGAGACCAGTGGAGGGATTGGTAGAGAGGGGTGGAGGACACTGAATGGAGACCAGTGGGGGGATTGATAGAGGAGGGGTGGAGGACACTGAATGGAGATCAGTGGAGGGATTGGTGGAGGACACTGAATGGAGATCAGTGGGGGGATTGGTAGAGAGGAGTGGAGGACTCTGAATGGAGATCAGTGGGGGGATTTGTAGAGAGGGGTGGAAGACACTGAATGGAGATCAGTGGAGGGATTGATAGAGAGGAGTGGAAGACACTGAACGAAGGTCAGTGGAGGGATTGGTAGAGAGGGGTGGAGGACACTGAATGGAGACCAGTGGAGGGATTGGTAGAGAGGGGTGGAAGACACTGAATGGAGATCAGTGGAGGGATTGGTAGAGAGGGGTGGAGGACACTGAATTGAGGACAGTGGAGGGATTGGTAGAGAGGGGTGGAGGACACTGAATGGAGACCAGTGGAGGGATTGGTAGAGAGGGGTGGAGGACACTGAATGGAGACCAGTGGGGGGATTGATAGAGAGGGGTGGAGGACACTGAATGGAGATCAGTGGAGGGATTGGTGGAGGACACTGAATGGAGATCAGTGGGGGGATTGGTAGAGAGGGGTGGAAGACACTGAATGGAGACCAGTGGGAGGGATTGGTAGAGAGGGGTGGAAGACACTGAATGGAGACCAGTGGAGGGATTGGTAGAGAGCGGTGGAGGACACTGAATGGAGACCAGTGGAGGGATTGGCAGAGAGGGGTGGAGGACACTGAATGAAGGAAGGCAAGTGGAGGGATTGGTAGAGAGGGGTGGAGGACACTGAATGGAGACCAGTGGAGGGATTGGTAGAGAGGGGTGGAAGACACTGAATGGAGACCAGTGGAGGGATTGGTAGAGAGCGGTGGAGGACACTGAATGGAGACCAGTGGAGGGATTGGCAGAGAGGGGTGGAGGACACTGAATGAAGGAAGGCAAGTGGAGGGATTGGTAGAGAGGGGTGGAATACACCGAATAGAGATCAGTGGAGGGATTGGTAGAGAGGGGTGGAGGACACTGAATGGAGACCAGTGGAGGGATTGGTAGAGAGGGGTGGAGGACACTGAATGGAGACCAGTGGAGGGATTGGTAGAGAGGGGTGGAAGACACTGAATGGAGATCAGTGGAGGGATTGGCAGAGAGGGGTGGAGGACACTGAATGGAGGTCAGTGGAGGGATTGGTAGAGAGGGGTGGAAGACACTGAATGGAGACCAGTGGAGGGATTGGCAGAGAGGGGTGGAGGACACTGAATGGAGACCAGTGGAGGGATTGGCAGAGAGGGGTGGAGGACACTGAATGGAGATCAGTGGAGGGATTGGTAGAGAGGGGTGGAGGACACTGAATGGAGATCAGTGGAGGGATTGATAGAGAGGAGTGGAAGACACTGAATGGAGGCCAGTGGAGGGATTGGCAGAGAGGGGTGGAGGACACTGAATGGAGACCAGTGGAGTGATTGACAGAGAGGGGTGGAGGACACTGAATGGAGGCCAGTGGAGGGATTGGCAGAGAGGGGTGGAGGACACTGAATGGAGACCAGTGGAGGGATTGGTAGAGAGGGGTGGAGGACACTGAATGGAGGCCAGTGGAGGGATTGACAGAGAGGGGTGGAGGACACTGAATGGAGACCGGTGGAGGGATTGGTAGAGAGGAGTGGAGGACACTGAATGGAGGCCGGTGGAGGGATTGGCAGAGAGGGGTGGAGGACACTGAATGGAGACCAGTGGAGGGATTGGTAGAGAGGGGTGGAGGACACTGAATGGAGATCAGTGGAGGGATTGGTAGAGAGGGGTGGAGGACACTGAATGGAGACCAGTGGAGGGATTGATAGAGAGGAGTGGAAGACACTGAATGGAGACCAGTGGAGGGATTGGTAGAGAGGGGTGGAGGACACTGAATGGAGGACAGTGGAGGGATTGGTAGAGAGGGGTGGAGGACACTGAATGGAGGACAGTGGAGGGATTGGTAGAGAGGGGTGGAGGACACTGAATGGAGACCAGTGGAGGGATTGGTAGAGAGGGGTGGAGGACACTGAATGGAGGACAGTGGAGGGATTGGTAGAGAGGGGTGGAGGACACTGAATGGAGACCAGTGGAGGGATTGGTAGAGAGGGGTGGAAGACACTGAATGGAGACCAGTGGAGGGATTGGTAGAGAGGGGTGGAGGACACTGAATGGAGACCAGTGGAGGGATTGGTAGAGAGGGGTGGAATACACCGAATAGAGATCAGTGGAGGGATTGGTAGAGAGGGGTGGAGGACACTGAATGGAGACCAGTGGAGGGATTGATAGAGAGGAGTGGAAGACACTGAATGGAGATCAGTGGAGGGATTGATAGAGAGGAGTGGAAGACACTGAACGAAGGTCAGTGGAGGGATTGGTAGAGAGGGGTGGAGGACACTGAATGGAGACCAGTGGAGGGATTGGTAGAGAGGGGTGGAAGACACTGAATGGAGACCAGTGGAAGGATTGGTAGAGAGGGGTGGAAGACACTGAATGGAGACCAGTGGAGGGATTGGTAGAGAGCGGTGGAGGACACTGAATGGAGACAAGTGGAGGGATTGGCAGAGAGGGGTGGAGGACACTGAATGAAGGCCAGTGGAGGGATTGGTAGAGAGGGGTGGAATACACCGAATAGAGATCAGTGGAGGGATTGGTAGAGAGGGGTGGAGGACACTGAATGGAGACCAGTGGAGGGATTGGTAGAGAGGGGTGGAAGACACTGAATGGAGACCAGTGGAGGGATTGGTAGAGAGGGGTGGAGGACACTGAATGGAGACCAGTGGAGGGATTGGTAGAGAGGGGTGGAGGACACTGAATGGAGATCAGTGGAGGGATTGGTAGAGAGGGGTGGAAGACACTGAATGGAGATCAGTGGAGGGATTGGTGGAGGACACTGAATGGAGATCAGAGGAGGGATTGGTAGAGAGGGGTGGAAGACACTGAATGGAGATCAGTGGGGGGGATTGGTAGAGAGGGGTGGAGGACACTGAATGGAGACCAGTGGGGGGATTGGTAGAGAGGGGTGGAGGACACTGAATGGAGACCAGTGGGGGGATTGGTAGAGAGGGGTGGAGGACACTGAATGGAGACCAGTGGAGGGATTGGTAGAGAGGGGTGGAGGACACTGAATGGAGACCAGTGGAGGGATTGGTAGAGAGGGGTGGAGGACACTGAATGGAGACCAGTGGAGGGATTGGTGGAGGACACTGAATGGAGATCAGTGGGGGGATTGGTAGAGAGGGGGGGAGGACACTGAATGGAGACCAGTGGAGGGATTGGTGGAGGACACTGAATGGAGATCAGTGGAGGGATTGGTAGAGGAGGGGTGGAGGACACTGAATGGAGACCAGTGGAGGGATTGGTAGAGAGGACACTGAATGGAGACCAGTGGAGGGATTGGTGGAGGACACTGAATGGAGATCAGTGGAGGGATTGGTAGAGAGGGGGGGAGGACACTGAATGGAGACCAGTGGAGGGATTGGTGGAGGACACTGAATGGAGATCAGTGGAGGGATTGGTAGAGAGGGGTGGAAGACACTGAATGGAGACCAGTGGAGGGATTGGTAGAGGAGGGGTGGAGGACACTGAATGGAGACCAGTGGAGGGATTGGTAGAGGAGGGGTGGAGGACACTGAATGGAGACAAGTGGAGGGATTGGCAGAGAGGGGTGGAGGACACTGAATGGAGACCAGTGGAGGGATTGGTAGAGAGGGGTGGAGGACACTGAATGGAGACCAGTGGAGGGATTGGTAGAGAGGACACTGAATGGAGACCAGTGGAGGGATTGGTGGAGGACACTGAATGGAGATCAGTGGAGGGATTGGTAGAGAGGGGGGGGGAGGACACTGAATGGAGACCAGTGGAGGGATTGGTGGAGGACACTGAATGGAGATCAGTGGAGGGATTGGTAGAGAGGGGTGGAAGACACTGAATGGAGACCAGTGGAGGGATTGGTAGAGAGGGGTGGAGGACACTGAACGGAGATCAGTGGAGGGATTGGTGGAGGACACTGGATGGAGATCAGTGGAGGGATTGGTAGAGAGGGGTGGAAGACACTGAATGGAGACCAGTGGAGGGATTGGTGGAGGACACTGAACGGAGATCAGTGGAAGGATTGGTAGAGAGGGGGGGGGGGGAGGACACTGAATGGAGACCAGTGGAGGGATTGGTGGAGGACACTGAATGGAGATCAGTGGAGGGATTGGTAGAGAGGGGTGGAGGACACTGAATGGAGACCAGTGGAGGGATTGGTAGAGAGGAGTGGAGGACACTGAACGGAGATCAATGGAAGGATTGGTAGAGAGGAGTGGAGGACACTGAACGGAGATCAATGGAAGGATTGGTAGAGAGGGGTGGAAGACACTGAATGGAGATCAGTGGAGGGATTGGTAGAGAGGGGTGGAAGACACTGAATGGAGACCAGTGGAGGGATTGGTAGAGAGGGGTGGAGGACACTGATAGAGACCAGTGGGGGGGATTGGTAGAGAGGGGTGGAGGACACTGAATGGAGACCAGTGGAGGGATTGGTAGAGAGGGGTGGAGGACACTGAATGGAGATCAGTGGAGGGATTGGTAGAGAGGGGTGGAAGACACTGAATGGAGACCAGTGGAGGGATTGGTGGAGGACAGTGAACGGAGATCAGTGGAAGGATTGGTAGAGAGGGGGGGAGGACACTGAATGGAGACCAGTGGAGGGATTGGTGGAGGACACTGAATGGAGATCAGTGGAGGGATTGGTAGAGAGGGGTGGAGGACACTGAATGGAGATCAGTGGAGGGATTGGTAGAGAGGGGTGGAGGACACTGAATGGAGACCAGTGGAGGGATTGGTAGAGAGGGGTGGAAGACACTGAATGGAGACCAGTGGGGGGATTGATAGAGAGGGGTGGAGGACACTGAATGGAGATCAGTGGAGGGATTGGTGGAGGACACTGAATGGAGATCAGTGGGGGGATTGGTAGAGAGGAGTGGAGGACTCTGAATGGAGATCAGTGGGGGGATTGGTAGAGAGGGGTGGAAGACACTGAATGGAGACCAGTGGAGGGATTGGTGGAGGACACTGAACGGAGATCAGTGGAAGGATTGGTAGAGAGGGGGGGGGAGGACACTGAATGGAGACCAGTGGAGGGATTGGTGGAGGACACTGAATGGAGATCAGTGGAGGGATTGGTAGAGAGGGGTGTAGGACACTGAATGGAGACCAGTGGAGGGATTGGTAGAGAGGGGTGTAGGACACTGAATGGAGACCAGTGGAGGGATTGGTAGAGAGGGGTGGAGGACACTGAACGGAGACCAGTGGATAAATTGGTGGAGAGGGGTGGAGGACACTGAACGGAGATCAGTGGAGGGATTGGTAGAGAGGGGTGGAGGACACTGAATGGAGACCAGTGAAGGGATTGGCAGAGGGGTGGAGGACAATGAATGGAGACCAGTGGGGGGATTGGTAGAGAGGGGTGTAGGACACTGAATGGAGACCAGTGGAGGGATTGGTAGAGAGGGGTGGAGGACACTGAATGGAGACCAGTGGAGGGATTGGTAGAGAGGGGTGGAGGACACTGAACGGAGACCAGTGGATAAATTGGTGGAGAGGGGTGGAGGACACTGAACGGAGATCAGTGGAGGGATTGGTAGAGAGGGGTGGAGGACACTGAATGGAGACCAGTGAAGGGATTGGCAGAGGGGTGGAGGACAATGAATGGAGATCAGTGGAGGGATTGGTAGAGAGGGGTGGAGGACACTGAATGGAGGACAGTGGAGGGATTGGTAGAGAGGGGTGGAGGACACTGAATGGAGATCAGTGGAGGGATTGGTGGAGAGGGGTGGAGGACAATGAATGGAGACCAATTGAGGGATTGGCAGAGAGGGGTGGAGGACACTGAATGGAGGTCAGTGGAGGGATTGGTAGAGAGGGGTGGAGGACACTGAATGAAGGTCAGTGGAGGGATTGGTAGAGAGGGGTGGAGGACACTGAATGGAGACCAGTGGAGGGATTGGTAGAGAGGAGTGGAAGACACTGAATGGAGACCAGTGGAGGGATTGGTAGAGAGGGGTGGAGGACACTGAATGGAGATCAGTGGAGGGATTGGCAGAGAGGGGTGGAGGACACTGAATGGAGACCAGTGGAGGGATTGGTAGAGAGGGGTGGAGGACACTGAATAGAGACCAGTGGAGGGATTGGTAGAGAGGGGTGGAGGACACTGAATGGGGACCAGTGGAGGGATTGGTAGAGAGGGGTGGAGGACACTGAATAGAGACCAGTGGAGGGATTGGTAGAGAGGGGTGGAGGACACTGAATGGGGACCAGTGGATGGATTGGTGGAGAGGGGTGGAGGACACTGAACGGAGATCAGTGGAGGGATTGGTAGAGAGGAGTGGAAGACACTGAATGGAGATCAGTGGAGGGATTGGTAGAGAGGGGGGTGGAGGACACTGAATGGAGGCCAGTGGAGGGATTGACAGAGAGGGGTGGAGGACACTGAATGGAGACCGGTGGAGGGATTGGTAGAGAGGAGTGGAGGACACTGAATGGAGGCCGGTGGAGGGATTGGCAGAGAGGGGTGGAGGACACTGAATGGAGACCAGTGGAGGGATTGGTAGAGAGGGGTGGAGGACACTGAATGGAGATCAGTGGAGGGATTGGTAGAGAGGGGTGGAGGACACTGAATGGAGACCAGTGGAGGGATTGATAGAGAGGAGTGGAAGACACTGAATGGAGACCAGTGGAGGGATTGGTAGAGAGGGGTGGAGGACACTGAATGGAGGACAGTGGAGGGATTGGTAGAGAGGGGTGGAGGACACTGAATGGAGGACAGTGGAGGGATTGGTAGAGAGGGGTGGAGGACACTGAATGGAGACCAGTGGAGGGATTGGTAGAGAGGGGTGGAGGACACTGAATGGAGGACAGTGGAGGGATTGGTAGAGAGGGGTGGAGGACACTGAATGGAGACCAGTGGAGGGATTGGTAGAGAGGGGTGGAAGACACTGAATGGAGACCAGTGGAGGGATTGGTAGAGAGGGGTGGAGGACACTGAATGGAGACCAGTGGAGGGATTGGTAGAGAGGGGTGGAATACACCGAATAGAGATCAGTGGAGGGATTGGTAGAGAGGGGTGGAGGACACTGAATGGAGACCAGTGGAGGGATTGATAGAGAGGAGTGGAAGACACTGAATGGAGATCAGTGGAGGGATTGATAGAGAGGAGTGGAAGACACTGAACGAAGGTCAGTGGAGGGATTGGTAGAGAGGGGTGGAGGACACTGAATGGAGACCAGTGGAGGGATTGGTAGAGAGGGGTGGAAGACACTGAATGGAGACCAGTGGAAGGATTGGTAGAGAGGGGTGGAAGACACTGAATGGAGACCAGTGGAGGGATTGGTAGAGAGCGGTGGAGGACACTGAATGGAGACAAGTGGAGGGATTGGCAGAGAGGGGTGGAGGACACTGAATGAAGGCCAGTGGAGGGATTGGTAGAGAGGGGTGGAATACACCGAATAGAGATCAGTGGAGGGATTGGTAGAGAGGGGTGGAGGACACTGAATGGAGACCAGTGGAGGGATTGGTAGAGAGGGGTGGAAGACACTGAATGGAGACCAGTGGAGGGATTGGTAGAGAGGGGTGGAGGACACTGAATGGAGACCAGTGGAGGGATTGGTAGAGAGGGGTGGAGGACACTGAATGGAGATCAGTGGAGGGATTGGTAGAGAGGGGTGGAAGACACTGAATGGAGATCAGTGGAGGGATTGGTGGAGGACACTGAATGGAGATCAGAGGAGGGATTGGTAGAGAGGGGTGGAAGACACTGAATGGAGATCAGTGGGGGGGATTGGTAGAGAGGGGTGGAGGACACTGAATGGAGACCAGTGGGGGGATTGGTAGAGAGGGGTGGAGGACACTGAATGGAGACCAGTGGGGGGATTGGTAGAGAGGGGTGGAGGACACTGAATGGAGACCAGTGGAGGGATTGGTAGAGAGGGGTGGAGGACACTGAATGGAGACCAGTGGAGGGATTGGTAGAGAGGGGTGGAGGACACTGAATGGAGACCAGTGGAGGGATTGGTGGAGGACACTGAATGGAGATCAGTGGGGGGATTGGTAGAGAGGGGGGGAGGACACTGAATGGAGACCAGTGGAGGGATTGGTGGAGGACACTGAATGGAGATCAGTGGAGGGATTGGTAGAGGAGGGGTGGAGGACACTGAATGGAGACCAGTGGAGGGATTGGTAGAGAGGACACTGAATGGAGACCAGTGGAGGGATTGGTGGAGGACACTGAATGGAGATCAGTGGAGGGATTGGTAGAGAGGGGGGGAGGACACTGAATGGAGACCAGTGGAGGGATTGGTGGAGGACACTGAATGGAGATCAGTGGAGGGATTGGTAGAGAGGGGTGGAAGACACTGAATGGAGACCAGTGGAGGGATTGGTAGAGGAGGGGTGGAGGACACTGAATGGAGACCAGTGGAGGGATTGGTAGAGGAGGGGTGGAGGACACTGAATGGAGACAAGTGGAGGGATTGGCAGAGAGGGGTGGAGGACACTGAATGGAGACCAGTGGAGGGATTGGTAGAGAGGGGTGGAGGACACTGAATGGAGACCAGTGGAGGGATTGGTAGAGAGGACACTGAATGGAGACCAGTGGAGGGATTGGTGGAGGACACTGAATGGAGATCAGTGGAGGGATTGGTAGAGAGGGGGGGGAGGACACTGAATGGAGACCAGTGGAGGGATTGGTGGAGGACACTGAATGGAGATCAGTGGAGGGATTGGTAGAGAGGGGTGGAAGACACTGAATGGAGACCAGTGGAGGGATTGGTAGAGAGGGGTGGAGGACACTGAACGGAGATCAGTGGAGGGATTGGTGGAGGACACTGGATGGAGATCAGTGGAGGGATTGGTAGAGAGGGGTGGAAGACACTGAATGGAGACCAGTGGAGGGATTGGTGGAGGACACTGAACGGAGATCAGTGGAAGGATTGGTAGAGAGGGGGGGGGGGGAGGACACTGAATGGAGACCAGTGGAGGGATTGGTGGAGGACACTGAATGGAGATCAGTGGAGGGATTGGTAGAGAGGGGTGGAGGACACTGAATGGAGACCAGTGGAGGGATTGGTAGAGAGGAGTGGAGGACACTGAACGGAGATCAATGGAAGGATTGGTAGAGAGGAGTGGAGGACACTGAACGGAGATCAATGGAAGGATTGGTAGAGAGGGGTGGAAGACACTGAATGGAGATCAGTGGAGGGATTGGTAGAGAGGGGTGGAAGACACTGAATGGAGACCAGTGGAGGGATTGGTAGAGAGGGGTGGAGGACACTGATAGAGACCAGTGGGGGGGATTGGTAGAGAGGGGTGGAGGACACTGAATGGAGACCAGTGGAGGGATTGGTAGAGAGGGGTGGAGGACACTGAATGGAGATCAGTGGAGGGATTGGTAGAGAGGGGTGGAAGACACTGAATGGAGATCAGTGGAGGGATTGGTAGAGAGGGGTGGAAGACACTGAATGGAGACCAGTGGAGGGATTGGTGGAGGACAGTGAACGGAGATCAGTGGAAGGATTGGTAGAGAGGGGGGGAGGACACTGAATGGAGACCAGTGGAGGGATTGGTGGAGGACACTGAATGGAGATCAGTGGAGGGATTGGTAGAGAGGGGTGGAGGACACTGAATGGAGATCAGTGGAGGGATTGGTAGAGAGGGGTGGAGGACACTGAATGGAGACCAGTGGAGGGATTGGTAGAGAGGGGTGGAAGACACTGAATGGAGACCAGTGGGGGGATTGATAGAGAGGGGTGGAGGACACTGAATGGAGATCAGTGGAGGGATTGGTGGAGGACACTGAATGGAGATCAGTGGGGGGATTGGTAGAGAGGAGTGGAGGACTCTGAATGGAGATCAGTGGGGGGATTGGTAGAGAGGGGTGGAAGACACTGAATGGAGACCAGTGGAGGGATTGGTGGAGGACACTGAACGGAGATCAGTGGAAGGATTGGTAGAGAGGGGGGGGGAGGACACTGAATGGAGACCAGTGGAGGGATTGGTGGAGGACACTGAATGGAGATCAGTGGAGGGATTGGTAGAGAGGGGTGTAGGACACTGAATGGAGACCAGTGGAGGGATTGGTAGAGAGGGGTGTAGGACACTGAATGGAGACCAGTGGAGGGATTGGTAGAGAGGGGTGGAGGACACTGAACGGAGACCAGTGGATAAATTGGTGGAGAGGGGTGGAGGACACTGAACGGAGATCAGTGGAGGGATTGGTAGAGAGGGGTGGAGGACACTGAATGGAGACCAGTGAAGGGATTGGCAGAGGGGTGGAGGACAATGAATGGAGACCAGTGGGGGGATTGGTAGAGAGGGGTGTAGGACACTGAATGGAGACCAGTGGAGGGATTGGTAGAGAGGGGTGGAGGACACTGAATGGAGACCAGTGGAGGGATTGGTAGAGAGGGGTGGAGGACACTGAACGGAGACCAGTGGATAAATTGGTGGAGAGGGGTGGAGGACACTGAACGGAGATCAGTGGAGGGATTGGTAGAGAGGGGTGGAGGACACTGAATGGAGACCAGTGAAGGGATTGGCAGAGGGGTGGAGGACAATGAATGGAGATCAGTGGAGGGATTGGTAGAGAGGGGTGGAGGACACTGAATGGAGGACAGTGGAGGGATTGGTAGAGAGGGGTGGAGGACACTGAATGGAGATCAGTGGAGGGATTGGTGGAGAGGGGTGGAGGACAATGAATGGAGACCAATTGAGGGATTGGCAGAGAGGGGTGGAGGACACTGAATGGAGGTCAGTGGAGGGATTGGTAGAGAGGGGTGGAGGACACTGAATGAAGGTCAGTGGAGGGATTGGTAGAGAGGGGTGGAGGACACTGAATGGAGACCAGTGGAGGGATTGGTAGAGAGGAGTGGAAGACACTGAATGGAGACCAGTGGAGGGATTGGTAGAGAGGGGTGGAGGACACTGAATGGAGATCAGTGGAGGGATTGGCAGAGAGGGGTGGAGGACACTGAATGGAGACCAGTGGAGGGATTGGTAGAGAGGGGTGGAGGACACTGAATAGAGACCAGTGGAGGGATTGGTAGAGAGGGGTGGAGGACACTGAATGGGGACCAGTGGAGGGATTGGTAGAGAGGGGTGGAGGACACTGAATAGAGACCAGTGGAGGGATTGGTAGAGAGGGGTGGAGGACACTGAATGGGGACCAGTGGATGGATTGGTGGAGAGGGGTGGAGGACACTGAACGGAGATCAGTGGAGGGATTGGTAGAGAGGAGTGGAAGACACTGAATGGAGACCAGTGGAGGGATTGGTAGAGAGGGGTGGAGGACACTGAATAGAGACCAGTGGAGGGATTGGTAGAGAGGGGTGGAGGACACTGAATGGGGACCAGTGGATGGATTGGTGGAGAGGGGTGGAGGACACTGAACGGAGATCAGTGGAGGGATTGGTAGAGAGGGGTGGAGGACACTGAATGGGGACCAGTGGATGGATTGGTGGAGAGGGGTGGAGGACACTGAACGGAGATCAGTGGAGGGATTGGTAGAGAGGGGTGGAGGACACTGAATAGAGACCAGTGGAGGGATTGGTAGAGAGGGGTGGAGGACACTGAATGGGGACCAGTGGATGGATTGGTGGAGAGGGGTGGAGGACACTGAACGGAGATCAGTGGAGGGATTGGTAGAGAGGAGTGGAAGACACTGAATGGAGACCAGTGGAGGGATTGGTAGAGAGGGGTGGAGGACACTGAATAGAGACCAGTGGAGGGATTGGTAGAGAGGGGTGGAGGACACTGAATGGGGACCAGTGGATGGATTGGTGGAGAGGGGTGGAGGACACTGAACGGAGATCAGTGGAGGGATTGGTAGAGAGGAGTGGAAGACACTGAATGGAGACCAGTGGAGGGATTGGTAGAGAGGGGTGGAGGACACTGAATGGGGACCAGTGGATGGATTGGTGGAGAGGGGTGGAGGACACTGAACGGAGATCAGTGGAGGGATTGGTAGAGAGGGGTGGAGGACACTGAATGGGGACCAGTGGATGGATTGGTGGAGAGGGGTGGAGGACACTGAACGGAGATCAGTGGAGGGATTGGTAGAGAGGGGTGGCAGACACAAAGCGATTGGTAAGGTGGATAAGTCTGGCAGCAGCATTCATGATGAGTTGAAGTGGGGAGGAGCCGATGTAGAGGTAAGCCAATGAGAAGGGAGTTGCAGTAGTTGAGGTGAGAGATGAGCGGGGAGTGAATTAAGAGCTTTGTTGTGTGATTGGTTAGAAAGGGGAGTATTTTGGAGATGTTGCGGGGGATGAGGCGGGAAGATTTGGACAGTGATTGGACGTGGGGCTTAAAGGAGAGTTCAGAGTCCAGGACTACACCTAGAACCTTGGCATGTGGGGGATGGGCTGATAGTTGTGCCATCGATTTTGACAGAGAGATCGGGGGAAGGGGCATGTGGTGGAGGAAAAATTAGAAGTTCGGTTTTGGATAGATTAATTTTGAGGAAGTGGTGTGACATCCAGACTGACGTGAGGAGACTGATGGGGTGAGCTGAGGGGTAGAGAAATAGATTTGGGTGTCATTGGTGTAAAGGTGGTATTGGAAGCCATCAGCTGACCCAGGGAGGTGTAGAATGAAAATAAGGAGAGGTCCAAGAACAGAACCTTGGGGGACCCCAACAGAGAAAAGAAGAGGAGAGGAGGAAGTAGAATTGTAAGTAATGCTAAAGGAATTGTAGGAAGAGAACCAGCAAAGAGTACAGTCATGGAGACCACAGGAGTGGAGTTTTTTGGAGGAGGTCAACCGTGTCAAAGAGGTCCAGGAGTAGGAGTACAGAATAGTGTCCATTGGTTTTGGGTCCAGGAGTAGGAGTACAGAATAGTGTCCATTGGTTTTGGGTCTAGGAGTAGGAGGACAGAATAGTGTCCATTGGTTTTGGGTCTAGGAGTAGGAGTACAGAATAGTGTCCATTGGTTTTGGGTCCAGGAGTAGGAGGACAGAATAGTGTCCATTGGTTTTGGGTCTAGGAGTAGGAGGACAGAATAGTGTCCATTGGATTTGGGTCCAGGAGTAGGAGTACAGAATAGTGTCCATTGGTTTTGGGTCTAGGAGTAGGAGGACAGAATAGTGTCCATTGGTTTTGGGTCCAGGAGTAGGAGTACAGAATAGTGTCCATTGGATTTGGGTCCAGGAGTAGGAGTACAGAATAGTGTCCATTGGATTTGGGTCTAGGAGTAGGAGTACAGAATAGTGTCCATTGGTTTTGGGTCTAGGAGTAGGAGGACAGAATAGTGTCCATTGGATTTGGGTCCAGGAGTAGGAGTACAGAATAGTGTCCATTGGTTTTGGGTCTAGGAGTAGGAGGACAGAATAGTGTCCATTGGTTTTGGGTCCAGGAGTAGGAGGACAGAATAGTGTCCATTGGTTTTGGGTCCAGGAGTAGGAGTACAGAATAGTGTCCATTGGATTTGGGTCTAGGAGTAGGACGACAGAATAGTGTACATTGGTTTTGGGCCTAGGAGTAGGAGTACAGAATAGTGTCCATTGGTTTTGGGTCTAGGAGTAGGAGGACAGAATAGTGTCCATTGGTTTTGGGTCCAGGAGTAGGAGGACAGAATAGTGTCCATTGGTTTTGGGTCTAGGAGTAGGAGGACAGAATAGTGTCCATTGGATTTGGGTCCAGGAGTAGGAGGACAGAATAGGGTCCATTGGTTTTGGGTCTAGGAGTAGGAGGACAGCATAGTGTCCATTGGTTTTGGGTCCAGGAGTAGGAGGACTGAATAGTGTCCATTGGATTTGGGTCTAGGAGTAGGAGGACAGAATAGTGTCCATTGGATTTGGGTCTAGGAGTAGGAGGACAGAATAGGGTCCATTGGTTTTGGGTCTAGGAGTAGGAGGACAGCATAGTGTCCATTGGTTTTGGGTCCAGGAGTAGGAGGACTGAATAGTGTCCATTGGATTTGGGTCTAGGAGTAGGAGGACAGAATAGTGTCCATTGGATTTGGGTCTAGGAGTAGGAGGACAGAATAGTGTCCATTGGTTTTGGGTCTAGGAGTAGGAGGACAGAATAGTGTCCATTGGTTTTGGGTCCAGGAGTAGGAGGACAGGACAGAATAGTGTCCATTGGTTTTGGGTCCAGAAGTAGGAGGACAGAATAGTGTCCATTGGTTTTGGGTCTAGCAGTAGGAGTACAGAATAGTGTCCAGGAGTAGGAGGACAGAATAGTGTCCATTGGTTTTGAATCTAGATATAGGAGGACAGAATAGTGTCCATTGGTTTTGGGTCCAGGAGTAGGAGTACAGAATAGTGTCCATTGGATTTGGGTCTAGGAGTAGGAGGACAGAATAGTGTACATTGGTTTTGGGTCTAGGAGTAGGAGGACAGAATAGTGTCCATTGGTTTTGGGTCTAGGAGTAGGACAGAATAGTGTCCATTGGTTTTGGGTCCAGGAGTAGGAGGACAGAATAGTGTCCATTGGATTTGGGTCCAGGAGTAGGAGGACTGAATAGTGTCCATTGGTTTTGGGTCTAGGAGTAGGAGGACAGAATAGTGTCCATTGGATTTGGGTCCAGGAGTAGGAGGACAGAATAGGGTCCATTGGTTTTGGGTCTAGGAGTAGGAGGACTGAATAGTGTCCATTGGATTTGGGTCTAGGAGTAGGAGGACAGAATAGTGTCCATTGGATTTGGGTCTAGGAGTAGGAGGACAGAATAGGGTCCATTGGTTTTGGGTCTAGGAGTAGGAGGACAGCATAGTGTCCATTGGTTTTGGGTCCAGGAGTAGGAGGACTGAATAGTGTCCATTGGATTTGGGTCTAGGAGTAGGAGGACAGAATAGTGTCCATTGGTTTTGGGTCTAGGAGTAGGAGGACAGAATAGTGTCCATTGGATTTGGGTCTAGGAGTAGGAGGACAGAATAGTGTCCATTGGTTTTGGGTCTAGGAGTAGGAGGACAGAATAGTGTCCATTGGTTTTGGGTCCAGGAGTAGGAGTACAGAATAGTGTCCATTGGTTTTGGGTCTAGGAGTAGGAGGACAGAATAGTGTCCATTGGTTTTGGGTCTAGGAGTAGGAGGACAGAATAGTGTCCATTGGTTTTGGGTCTAGGAGTAGGAGTACAGAATAGTGTCCATTGGTTTTGGGTCCAGGAGTAGGAGTACAGAATAGTGTCCATTGGTTTTGGGTCTAGGAGTAGGAGGACAGAATAGTGTCCATTGGTTTTGGGTCTAGGAGTAGGAGGACAGAATAGTGTCCATTGGTTTTGGGTCTAGGAGTAGGAGTACAGAATAGTGTCCATTGGTTTTGGGTCCAGGAGTAGGAGGACAGAATAGTGTCCATTGGTTTTGGGTCTAGGAGTAGGAGAACAGAATAGTGTCCATTGGTTTTGGGTCTAGGAGTAGGAGGACAGAATAGTGTCCATTGGTTTTGGGTCTAGGAGTAGGAGGACAGAATAGTGTCCATTGGTTTTGGGTCTAGGAGTAGGAGAACAGAATAGTGTCCATTGGTTTTGGGTCCAGGAGTAGGAGTACAGAATAGTGTCCATTGGTTTTGGGTCTAGGAGTAGGAGTACAGAATAGTGTCCATTGGATTTGGTTCTAGGAGTAGGAGGACAGAATAGTGGCCATTGGATTTGGGTCTAGGAGTAGGAGGACAGAATAGTGTCCATTGGTTTTGGGTCCAGGAGTAGGAGGACAGAATAGTGTCCATTGGTTTTGGGTCTAGGAGTAGGAGGACAGAATAGTGTCCATTGGATTTGGGTCCAGGAGTAGGAGTACAGAATAGTGTCCATTGGTTTTGGGTCTAGGAGTAGGAGGACAGAATAGTGTCCATTGGTTTTGGGTCCAGGAGTAGGAGTACAGAATAGTGTCCATTGGATTTGGGTCCAGGAGTAGGAGTACAGAATAGTGTCCATTGGATTTGGGTCTAGGAGTAGGAGTACAGAATAGTGTCCATTGGTTTTGGGTCTAGGAGTAGGAGGACAGAATAGTGTCCATTGGATTTGGGTCCAGGAGTAGGAGTACAGAATAGTGTCCATTGGTTTTGGGTCTAGGAGTAGGAGGACAGAATAGTGTCCATTGGTTTTGGGTCCAGGAGTAGGAGGACAGAATAGTGTCCATTGGTTTTGGGTCCAGGAGTAGGAGTACAGAATAGTGTCCATTGGATTTGGGTCTAGGAGTAGGACGACAGAATAGTGTACATTGGTTTTGGGCCTAGGAGTAGGAGTACAGAATAGTGTCCATTGGTTTTGGGTCTAGGAGTAGGAGGACAGAATAGTGTCCATTGGTTTTGGGTCCAGGAGTAGGAGGACAGAATAGTGTCCATTGGTTTTGGGTCTAGGAGTAGGAGGACAGAATAGTGTCCATTGGATTTGGGTCCAGGAGTAGGAGGACAGAATAGGGTCCATTGGTTTTGGGTCTAGGAGTAGGAGGACAGCATAGTGTCCATTGGTTTTGGGTCCAGGAGTAGGAGGACTGAATAGTGTCCATTGGATTTGGGTCTAGGAGTAGGAGGACAGAATAGTGTCCATTGGATTTGGGTCTAGGAGTAGGAGGACAGAATAGGGTCCATTGGTTTTGGGTCTAGGAGTAGGAGGACAGCATAGTGTCCATTGGTTTTGGGTCCAGGAGTAGGAGGACTGAATAGTGTCCATTGGATTTGGGTCTAGGAGTAGGAGGACAGAATAGTGTCCATTGGATTTGGGTCTAGGAGTAGGAGGACAGAATAGTGTCCATTGGTTTTGGGTCTAGGAGTAGGAGGACAGAATAGTGTCCATTGGTTTTGGGTCCAGGAGTAGGAGGACAGGACAGAATAGTGTCCATTGGTTTTGGGTCCAGAAGTAGGAGGACAGAATAGTGTCCATTGGTTTTGGGTCCAGGAGTAGGAGGACAGAATAGTGTCCATTGGTTTTGAATCTAGATATAGGAGGACAGAATAGTGTCCATTGGTTTTGGGTCCAGGAGTAGGAGTACAGAATAGTGTCCATTGGATTTGGGTCTAGGAGTAGGAGGACAGAATAGTGTACATTGGTTTTGGGTCTAGGAGTAGGAGGACAGAATAGTGTCCATTGGTTTTGGGTCTAGGAGTAGGACAGAATAGTGTCCATTGGTTTTGGGTCCAGGAGTAGGAGGACAGAATAGTGTCCATTGGATTTGGGTCCAGGAGTAGGAGGACTGAATAGTGTCCATTGGTTTTGGGTCTAGGAGTAGGAGGACAGAATAGTGTCCATTGGATTTGGGTCCAGGAGTAGGAGGACAGAATAGGGTCCATTGGTTTTGGGTCTAGGAGTAGGAGGACTGAATAGTGTCCATTGGATTTGGGTCTAGGAGTAGGAGGACAGAATAGTGTCCATTGGATTTGGGTCTAGGAGTAGGAGGACAGAATAGGGTCCATTGGTTTTGGGTCTAGGAGTAGGAGGACAGCATAGTGTCCATTGGTTTTGGGTCCAGGAGTAGGAGGACTGAATAGTGTCCATTGGATTTGGGTCTAGGAGTAGGAGGACAGAATAGTGTCCATTGGTTTTGGGTCTAGGAGTAGGAGGACAGAATAGTGTCCATTGGATTTGGGTCTAGGAGTAGGAGGACAGAATAGTGTCCATTGGTTTTGGGTCTAGGAGTAGGAGGACAGAATAGTGTCCATTGGTTTTGGGTCCAGGAGTAGGAGTACAGAATAGTGTCCATTGGTTTTGGGTCTAGGAGTAGGAGGACAGAATAGTGTCCATTGGTTTTGGGTCTAGGAGTAGGAGGACAGAATAGTGTCCATTGGTTTTGGGTCTAGGAGTAGGAGTACAGAATAGTGTCCATTGGTTTTGGGTCCAGGAGTAGGAGTACAGAATAGTGTCCATTGGTTTTGGGTCTAGGAGTAGGAGGACAGAATAGTGTCCATTGGTTTTGGGTCTAGGAGTAGGAGGACAGAATAGTGTCCATTGGTTTTGGGTCTAGGAGTAGGAGGACAGAATAGTGTCCATTGGTTTTGGGTCTAGGAGTAGGAGAACAGAATAGTGTCCATTGGTTTTGGGTCCAGGAGTAGGAGTACAGAATAGTGTCCATTGGTTTTGGGTCTAGGAGTAGGAGTACAGAATAGTGTCCATTGGATTTGGTTCTAGGAGTAGGAGGACAGAATAGTGGCCATTGGATTTGGGTCTAGGAGTAGGAGGACAGAATAGTGTCCATTGGATTTGGCCCTTAGTAGATCGTTTGTTAGTTTTAGGAGAGCATCTTCTGTGGAGTGTTGAGGATGAAATCCAGACTGAAGGGGATGAAGAAGGCCATTATCAGCGAGGTGGACGCTCAGTCGGTTGTAGACCAGACGTTCGAGGAGTTTGGATAAGAAGGGGAGGAAGGAGAAGATTGGATGGGTCCAGTGAGGGCTTTTAAAGTATGGGGGTGACCAGCACATGTTTTAGAGAGTTGGGGAAGAGAGAGAGACCCACCTTTTATATCCAGGATGATAAGGCGTGGCATGTAGGTCTCCACCCCATTCTGGGTGATCCCCGCCCGAAACTGAACATTGCTGGATAGCTCCGCCTCCGACCGGCGGCAACCCTGCGCCTGCACGGGGAGGGAAAAGAAGGTCAGGGGGGCCACAACTTAGAGTGAAAGTTCTTCTGCCACACTCCCTGCTACTCAGCTCTGCGTTCAACCAACTTACCCCCCCGACTCCGTCAGACCCCTCCCACCCCCCAACTCAACCAGTCTGACCCCGCCCCTTTGCATCTAAACCCCCCCACCCCCGACTCAGCCAATCTGACCCCACCCCTTCACATCTGACCCCTCTCATCAGCCCAATTCAGCCAGTCTGACCCCGCCCCTTCACATCTGACCCCTCCCACCCCCAACTCAGCCAGTCTGACCCCGCCCCTTTGCATCTGACCCCTCCCACCCTCCAATTCAGCCAGTCTGACCCCACCCCTTCGCATCTGACCCCTCCCACCCCCCCCAACTCAGCCAGTCTGACCCCACCCCTTCACATCTGACCCCTCCCACCCCCCCAATTCAGCCAGTCTGACCCGCCCCTTCACATCTGACCCCTCCCACCCCCCCCAATTCAGCTAGTCTGACCTCGCCCACCCCCAATTCAGCCAGTCTGACCCCGCCCCTTCACACCTGACCCCTCCCACCCCCAACTCAGCCAGTCTGACCCCGCCCCTTCGCATCTGACCCCTCCCACCCCCAATTCAGCCAGTCTGACCACGCCCCTTCGCATTTGACCCCTCCCACCCCCCAATTCAGCCAGTCTGACCCCACCCCTTCACATCTGACCCCTCCCACCCACCAATTCAGCCAGTCTGACCCCACTCCTTCACTTCTGACCCTCCCACCCCCCCAACTCAGCCAGTCTGACCCGCCCCTTTACATCTGACCCCACCCCTTCACATCTGACCCCTCCCACCCCCCAATTCAGCCAGTCTGACCCCACCCCTTCACATCTGACCCCTCCCACCCCCCCAACTCAGCCAGTCTGACCTCACCCCTTCACATCTGACCCCTCCCACCCCCCCAACTCAGCCAGTCTGACCCCACCCCTTCACATCTGACCCCTCCCACCCCCCCAACTCTCCCAGTCTGACCCGCCCCTTTACATCTGACCCCTCCCACCCCCCCAACTCTCCCAGTCTGACCCCACCCCTTCACATCTGACCCCTCCCACCCCCCAATTCAGCCACTCTGACCCCACTCCTTCGCATCTAACCCCTCTCACTCCCCCCCAATTCAGCCACTCTGACTCCACCCCTTCACATCTAACCCCTCCCACCCCACAATTCAGCCACTCTGACCCCACCCCTTCGCATCTAACCCCTCCCACCCCCCCCCCCAATTCAGCCACTCTGACCCCACCCCTTCGCATCTAACCCCTCCCACTCCCCCCCAATTCAGCCACTCTGACTCCACCCCTTCACATCTAACCCCTCCCACCCCACAATTCAGCCACTCTGACCCCACCCCTTCGCATCTAACCCCTCCCCCCCCCCAATTCAGCCACTCAGACCCCACCCCTTCGCATCTAACCCCTCCCACCCTCGACTCAGCCAGTCTGACCCCTCCCCCTCACCTGTAGGTTCCACCAGTGCGCCCCCACACAGTTGGCGTATTGCCCCAGCTGGAGGGAGATCACCTCCCGGCACACAGCGCCCATGTGCGAATCTCAACTTCCCCCGAGAGAAGACCGGAGCTTGTCACCATAACAGCGAGAAGACTCCACTCTGATTGGCCGGCCGCTTGTCACTCAGAGTCTTATAGAGGGCGGGGAGGATGGCGATTCGCCAAACCTGGAAGGCGTGACTTGCGGCAGTAAGCGTGAGCCGGAAGTGTCGCCATGTAGGGGTCGGCCATCTTGTTGGTTATCATTCCTCTGTGGAGGGGTCCCCTCATTCCTCTGTGTGTGGAGGGAATGGGATCCCCCTCATTCCTCTGTGTGTGGAGGGAATGGGATCCCCCTCATTCCTCTGTGTGTGGAGGGAATGGGATCCCCCTCATTCCTCTGTGTGTGGAGGGATCCCCCTCATTCCTCTGTGTGTGGAGGGATCCCCCTCATTCCTCTGTGTGTGGAGGGATCCCCCTCATTCCTCTGTGTGTGGAGGGATCCCCCTCATTCCTCTGTGTGTGGAGGGATCCCCTCATTCCTCTGTGTGTGGAGGGATCCACCTCATTCCTCTGTGTGTGGAGGGATCCCCCTCATTCCTCTGTGTGTGGAGGGATCCCACTCATTTCTCTGTGTGTGGAGGGATCCCCTCATTCCTCTGTGTGTGGGGGGATCCCCTCATTCCTCTGTGTGTGGAGGGATCCCACTCATTCCTCTGTGTGGAGGGATCCCCCTCATTCCTCTGTGTGGAGGGATCCCCTCATTCCTCTGTGTGTGGAGGGATCCCCTCATTCCTCTGTGTGTGGAGGGATCCCCCTCATTCCTCTGTGTGTGGAGGGATCCCACTCATTCCTCTGTGTGTGGAGGGATCCCACTCATTCCTCTGTGTGTGGAGGGATCCCCCTCATTCCTCTGTGTGGAGGGGTCCCCTCATTCTTTTGTGTGTGGGGGAATCCCCTCATTCCTCTGTGTGTGGAGGGATCCCCCTCATTCCTCTGTGTGGAGGGATCCCACTCATTCCTCTGTGTGTGGAGGGATCCCCCTCATTCCTCTGTGTGTGGAGGGATCCCCTCATTCCTCTGTGTGTGGGGGGATCCCCCTCATTCCTCTGTGTGTGGAGGGATCCCCTCATTCCTCTGTGTGTGGGGGGATCCCCCTCATTCCTCTGTGTGTGGAGGGATCCCCTCATTCCTCTGTGTGTGGAGGGATCCCCTCATTCCTCTGTGTGGGGGGATCCCCTCATTCCTCTGTGTGTGGAGGGATCCCCCTCATTCCTCTGTGTGGGGGGATCCCCTCATTCCTCTGTGTGTGGAGGGATCCTCCTCATTCCTCTGTGTGTGGAGGGATCCCCTCATTCCTCTGTGTGTGGAGGGATCCTCCTCATTCCTCTGTGTGTGGAGGGATCCCCTCATTCCTCTGTGTGTGGAGGGATCCTCCTCATTCCTCTGTGTGTGGAGGGATCCTCCTCATTCCTCTGTGTGTGGAGGGATCCCCTCATTCCTCTGTGTGGAGGGATCCCCCTCATTCCTCTGTGTGTGGAGGGATCCTCCTCATTCCTCTGTGTGTGGAGGGATCCTCCTCATTCCTCTGTGTGTGGAGGGATCCCCTCATTCCTCTGTGTGGAGGGATCCTCCTCATTCCTCTGTGTGTGGAGGGATCCCCTCATTCCTCTGTGTGGAGGGATCCCACTCATTCCTCTGTGTGTGGAGGGATCCCACTCATTCCTCTGTGTGTGGAGGGATCCCCCTCATTCCTCTGTGTGGAGGGGTCCCCTCATTCTTTTGTGTGTGGGGGAATCCCCTCATTCCTCTGTGTGTGGAGGGATCCCCCTCATTCCTCTGTGTGGAGGGATCCCACTCATTCCTCTGTGTGTGGAGGGATCCCCCTCATTCCTCTGTGTGTGGAGGGATCCCCTCATTCCTCTGTGTGTGGGGGGATCCCCCTCATTCCTCTGTGTGTGGAGGGATCCCCTCATTCCTCTGTGTGTGGGGGGATCCCCCTCATTCCTCTGTGTGTGGAGGGATCCCCTCATTCCTCTGTGTGTGGAGGGATCCCCTCATTCCTCTGTGTGGGGGGATCCCCTCATTCCTCTGTGTGTGGAGGGATCCCCCTCATTCCTCTGTGTGGGGGGATCCCCTCATTCCTCTGTGTGTGGAGGGATCCTCCTCATTCCTCTGTGTGTGGAGGGATCCCCTCATTCCTCTGTGTGTGGAGGGATCCTCCTCATTCCTCTGTGTGTGGAGGGATCCCCTCATTCCTCTGTGTGTGGAGGGATCCTCCTCATTCCTCTGTGTGTGGAGGGATCCTCCTCATTCCTCTGTGTGTGGAGGGATCCCCTCATTCCTCTGTGTGGAGGGATCCCCCTCATTCCTCTGTGTGTGGAGGGATCCCACTCATTCCTCTGTGTGGAGGGGTCCCCTCATTCTTTTGTGTGTGGGGGAATCACCTCATTCCTCTGTGTGTGGAGGGATCCCCTCATTCCTCTGTGTGTGGGGGGATCCCCCTCATTCCTCTGTGTGTGGAGGGATCCCCTCATTCCTCTGTGTGTGGAGGGATCCCCCTCATTCCTCTGTGTGGGGGGATCCCCTCATTCCTCTGTGTGGGGGGATCCCCTCATTCCTCTGTGTGTGGAGGGATCCCCCTCATTCCTCTGTGTGGAGGGGTCCCCTCATTCCTCTGTGTGTGGAGGTATCCCCTCATTCCTCTGTGTGTGGGAGGATCCCCTCATTCCTCTGTGTGGAGGGGTCCCCTCATTCCTCTGTGTGTGGAGGTATCCCCTCATTCCTCTGTGTGTGGAGGTATCCCCTCATTCCTCTGTGTGTGGAGGGATCCCCCTCATTCCTCTGTGTGTGGAGGGGTCCCCTCATTCCTCTGTTGGGGGGATCCCCTCATTCCTCTGTGTGGAGGGATCCCCTCATTCCTCTGTGTGGAGGGATCCCCTCATTCCTCTGTGTGTGGAGGGATCCCCCTCATTCCTCTGTGTGTGGAGGGGTCCCCTCATTCCTCTGTTGGGGGGATCCCATCATTCCTCTGTGTGGAGGGATCCCCTCATTCCTCTGTGTGTGTGGGGATCCCACTCATTCCTCTGTGTGTGGAGGGATCCCACTCATTCCTCTGTGTGTGGAGGGATCCCCCTCATTCCTCTGTGTGGAGGGGTCCCCTCATTCTTTTGTGTGTGGGGGAATCCCCTCATTCCTCTGTGTGTGGAGGGATCCCCCTCATTCCTCTGTGTGGAGGGATCCCACTCATTCCTCTGTGTGTGGAGGGATCCCCCTCATTCCTCTGTGTGTGGAGGGATCCCCTCATTCCTCTGTGTGTGGGGGGATCCCCCTCATTCCTCTGTGTGTGGAGGGATCCCCTCATTCCTCTGTGTGTGGGGGGATCCCCCTCATTCCTCTGTGTGTGGAGGGATCCCCTCATTCCTCTGTGTGTGGAGGGATCCCCTCATTCCTCTGTGTGGGGGGATCCCCTCATTCCTCTGTGTGTGGAGGGATCCCCCTCATTCCTCTGTGTGGGGGGATCCCCTCATTCCTCTGTGTGTGGAGGGATCCTCCTCATTCCTCTGTGTGTGGAGGGATCCCCTCATTCCTCTGTGTGTGGAGGGATCCTCCTCATTCCTCTGTGTGTGGAGGGATCCCCTCA
>JBBDGP010003770.1:2500-117970 GCA_037952835.1 Lithobates septentrionalis | reverse complement strand
TTTTCCGAACCAAGTTTGGGGCCCGTATCTTGGGGCCACTTGGTGCTAGGAACTTCAAACTCAGTAGTTAAGGGTTCGTAGATGCCCCCTAGCTGCAGCCAAAATTTGGGGTCTCTGGACCCAAAGGGTCCTGAAATGACATTGCTGCAGATGGACACAGTTGACTGACTTTGGGGCCCTGTATCTCAGGGCCACTTGGTGCTAGGAACCCCAAATTTTGTGTGCAAACTCGGTTGAACTAGCACTGCAACATATCCAAGTTGGGGTTCCTAGCACCAAGTGACCCCGAGATACGGGGCCCCAAATTCGGTTCAGAAAATGTCAAGCACTTTTCTGCAGCAGAAAATGACGTTTTCCGAACTGACTTTGGGGCCCCATATCTCGGGGCCACTTGGTGCTAGGAGCCCCAGCTTTGGATATGTTGTAGTGCTAGTTCCACGGGGTATGGGGTTCCTAGCACCAAGTGGCCCTGAGATACGGGGCCCCAAAGTCAGTCAACTGTGCCCATCTGCAGTGATGCCATTTTGGGACCCTTTGGGTTCAGAGACCCCAAATTTTGGCTGAAGCTAGGGGGCATCTAGGAACCCTTAACTACCGAGTTTGAAGTTCGGGGGACCTATGGCTGCAAATGGGCACAGTGAGGCTGCAAATGGGCATTGCTGACCCTCTTTTCCACTTACAGTAGCTGCCCATTTCTCACCCTAGGCTTATACTCGAGTCAATAAGTTTTCACAGTTTTTTGTGGTAAAATTAGGTGCCTCGGCTTATATTCGGGTCGGCTTATACTCGAGTATATAAGGTAGTTTTAGTCCTAGTCTACATATATGTGAAATGGCTCCATAGAAAGCCGGTTTGGTTCACCTGTCATGCGAATCAGATGTGGTTCACATATATGCGAATTGAATGCATTTTGGAGCCTTGATGTTGAGCCATTGGGGGGAGGGGGGGCAGAATTGGTTGTACTTTTTGATATTTTTTATTTATTTTTTTAATTCCGAAGGACAGATTTGTTAAGCTTTTAAGCACCCCTATCTCCAGTTTGAGGATCTTTAAACAGATAATGGAATTTTTGGTTGTCACTTTAACTAAGTAGACTATTTATTCTATTTAGATCTGTTAAACATCTCCAAACTGGACTTAAAAAAAGCGGGGCGCAATTTTAAAAGCGTGACATGTTGGGTTCTATTTACTCGGCGTAACATCATCTTTCACATTATACAAAGTAAATTGGGCTTACTTTACTTTTTTTTTTTAAATTCATGAAAGTTTCATGAATTTAAAAAAAACAAAAAAAAACAACCCCCCCCCCCCCAAAAAAAAACATGTTTTGAAAAAATGCTGCGCAAATACCATGTGACATAAAAGGTTGAACAACCGCCATTTTATTCCTTAGGGCAGGGGTGTCAAACTGGTGGCCCTCCTAGCTGTTGCAGAACTACATATATCTATCTATCTATCTATCTATATACACATACACACACACTTGTGGGTTCTGAGTATTTTCTAGAAAAAAAAATAAATTTTTGTTTACATGTAGGAGCGAAGTGCCAGAATTAGCGCGGATGGGGAAGTGGTTAAGGTTCGTATAAAGGCAGGCGTCCCAATACTTTTGGTAATATAGTGTAGGTTGCGAAAGGCCACGTTTTCTTTGCCTGTCTTTTGAGCCTCAGAAATGCCAGGTGCCCTCCATTCAGATTCATTCTTAAGGGATCAACGTCAGCCTTTAAGCCAGAACAGGCATTCCTAATGGCAAAGTTCTTTTATTCTAAAAAGTAATGCACCACTTTTTGCAGGTAAAAAAAAAAATTTTTATTGTATTTTTTACTCTGCAGCCTGTAAGGCGTTGCTCCCATGGGTAGCGGGTGCAATGCTGGGCTCCGGCAGACTCTCAGTACACAGCCTGCCTGTACCTCTGACAGAAGGCTGAAAGAATCAATGAACTAGGAGAGCGCTCACTAGCGCCCTCACGGTTTTCATTGAGAACTACAAGCCGGTGGCGGACAGTAGTTGTAGTTCATTCATTTATTTACACAACTCTGTGAATGAATGATGTGGGCGGAGTTGGGGGAGGGAAGGAAAGATCATGCTGGACATCCCAGTCTTGTTTGTGAACCACATCACTTTGTCAGCCTGAATAAAGTTCCATTTTAATTTGTTTAACAAAAAAAACTGTGCAGCATGAAGCAGAACTATCATACAATATATACATAAAATCATGACCTAAAACATGGAACAGATAGGAATTACATCAAGAAACACAAAAAAAAAAAAGAAATTGCAGATTTGACCTTCCTAGAAAAGGTAGGTGTGTGCCAGCGCCATCGATGAGTCTTAGTCCAGGTCGATGTGCTCTGTGCTGTGCAGTTCTGTTGTGGACGGGAAGCTACAATGTGCACAGAATGGAGACACGGAGCAATATATAGACTATACACAAAAGGCTTCTGCTCACAGGCTGCAACATAAAATCGGGCATCCAGTGTTTGTGATAAATAGAGAATTCACACAGCATCACTCTCGCTACATACACGTTCTCTATACAATGGATCGTTCTGGAATGTCTTACTATTGCTAAACATCTTTTCACCTGCTACAACTCAACCATTTTTTTTTCTTTTTTTTTGGGTCAAGGTGTCGGATACTTGTGTAGGTTCCTCCTACAACCACTTTGGGTCAGGTTGTCTAGTGGTCTTAGTTGTAGGTTCTTGGCACAACCACTTCTGGTTAGGGATGCCTGCTAACTGGTTTGGTAGGCTCTTCCCATGACTTATGTTTTGGGTGAGGATATCTGGTGGTGTTGTGAAGACCCCATCCTTGCCTAGGTCAGTTGTTGAAGCCCCTTTCCACTAATATTTGTGGGTCAGGGTGTTGGGTAGTGAGGCGTTCAGCTTCCTCGCACAATGGCTTCTGGGTCAGGATATTGGGTAGCGAGTTGTAAAGGCTCCTCCCATAATGGCCTCTGGATTAGGATATCTGGCGGTGTTTTGAAGGCCACTTCCACAACCTCAACTGGGTGAGGGTGTCTGGTAGTGAGTTGTTAAGTCCCCAAGCATTTGTGGGTAAGAATTTGGGGTAGTGTTAAGGCTCCTCCCTCAACGGCTTCTGGGTCAGGAGGTTGGGGAGGGAGTTATGCAGGCTCCTCCTTCAACAGCTTCTGGGTCAAGAGGTTAGGGAGGGCTTTTGCGTTTTGGAGGTCTGGTAGTGAGTTGTGTAGGATCCTCCCATACAGTCTCCCAGTACTTGGAGTCTCTTGTGTTGAAGTGGGTCTTGGAACTGTGGTTGGACAGACCCCTTTGCCACAAGGTCCATGTTATAACCGCCTCAGTTCCTGTCTGTTTGAGTTCGTGTCTTCTGCCGGCGGGCAGGCGGGCACTGAGCTGGTGGTGGGAGCAGGGTTGGGGAAGACGTCAGTTTTTCCAGCAGTTCGCGGGGTAAAACTGTTAATCTGATTTTCCCACGTGACCTTCGGAATCCATTTTCTGTCCCCAAGCATGTGTACAAACGGCATCATTTGTCTGGACCGAGCGGAGAATTGCCCCACCCTCCATGGCCTGGAGTCGTACCTATTAAGCAAACATATTAAATTAACGAATAGCTGTGAATTACACTTTACAGTTCTACCTAATATAGGCCCCTGGTGGAAGGCATGATTGTGAAATTCTAAATCCCATAATGCACTTTCGGGACCCCCTGTCATCCTTTTGTGCTTCTTGCATCATTGTTCCAGGGGAAGGCTGTCTCAGCTGAACACATCAACTAGTCTTTATAACTTTTCAGAGATTGTCCTACTAGACATGGTGGTAATGGTAGTGGGGTGTGGTGGTATGATGTTACTAATAGGGTGTAGTGGTATAGATATGGTGGTACTGGCAGGTCAGTGGTGGAAGGTGTGGTGGTGCTAGAAGGTATGGTTGCTACTTCTAGGCCACTGTTGGTAGGAATGCATATGATGGTACTGGTAAGCCAGTGGTGGTGGGATGCGTTGGTAGGAGTAGGTTTAGTGCTACTGGTAGGGTGTGGTGGTGGTGGTACTGGTAAGCCAATAAATAAAATGAATCACTGTGCAAACGTCTATTCAGAATCTAGCATAAAATATAGGTAACAATATTAAAAAAAAGTATAAAGATATGCAGCGCTAGAAATACAAGCATGAACTATGCAAATAAAAATCCACCGCCATTGAGCATAAAGAGTCCATGTTCCAAAAAAATGGCATCGCCCACAGTCTAAATATGACAAGCTGAGGTGAACTATGAGATCCTCCACTGCACACCATCATACCGGGCCTCTTACCACAGAAATGACCTAGTGGTCCATTTTCCTACGGTAAGAGGCCCGTGTGTTGGTGTGCGGTGGAGGATTTCATAGTTCACCTCAGCTTGTCATATTTAGACTGTGGGTGATGCCATTTCTTGGCACATGGACTCTTTACGCTCAATGACGGTGGATTTTTATTTACATAGTTCATGCTTGTATTTCTAGCGCTGCATATCTTTATACACTGGTAACCCAATGGTGGTAGGAGGGGGTAAGGTGGTACTGGTAAGCCAGTGGTGGGAGGTGTTGGTAGGAGTAGGTATAGTGGTACTGGTATGGTGGTAGGAGTAGTTGTGGTACTGATAAGCCAATGGTGGTAGGAGTGGGTATGGTGGTACTGGTAAGCCAGTGGCGGTGGAATGTGTTTGTAGGCATGGTGGTACTGGTGAGCCAAAGGTGGTGGGATGTGTTGGTAGGGGTAGGTATGGTGGTCTTAGTAGGCCAATGGTGGTACTGGTAGGGTGTGGTAGTAGAAGTGGGCATGGTGGTACTGGTATGCCAATGGTGGTACTGGTAGGGTGTGGTAGTAGAAGTGGGCATGGTGGTACTGGTATGCCAAAGGTTGTAGGTGTGGTACTGGTAAACTAGTGGAAATGTGTTGGTAGTGGTAGGTATGGTGGTCTTGGTAGGGGGGTGGGTATGTGTTACTGGTAAGTGAATGGTTGTAGGAGTAGGTATGGTGGTCTAAGTAGGCCTATGGTGGTACCTGGTAAGCCAGTGGTGGTGGAATGTGTTGGTAGGAGTGGGAATGGTGGTCTTGGTAGGAGTAGGTATTGTAGTCTTGGTAGGCAAATGATGGTAGTGGGGTATGGTGGTACTGGTAAGGTGGTGGAATGTGTTTGTAGGAGTAGGTGTGGTGCTCTAGGTAGGTGTGGGTATGGTGGTACTGGTAAGCCAATGGTGGTAGGAGTCGGTATGATATGTGCAGAGCACATATTTTCCTGGTCACCTCAGCATAGAGCGTATACCTCCCTGCCCAATGTATCCCTTCTCAGTCACCTTCCCAATCAATGCACATCCCTCCTTGGTTACCTCAGTCCCAGATTAGAGAGTATACCCTTCTGCCCAATATATCCCTCCTCAGCCATGCTAAAACCCGCCCCTTCCACCCACTGTTTACAGTGCATACCTCCCTGGCCCTCTTCCCCACCCCTACAGAGTGCAGCCCTCACCTACTCCACTCACACATGTTGATACCTCACTTCCCACTCCCCCTGCATTCTCTCTTGACCACCTCATCCATCTGTTCAGGGCACTTACCTCTCAGGCCACTATGCATGGCTCCTACCCATCCCCTGGTTATGGTTATCCTACCACCACCTGTAAAAGGACCTCCCGATCACTTCACCCTATTACTTAGCCCCCTACACACTTTTGCTAGTTCTTTTATATCCTTTTAGCCGCCTATATCCATGGAGGTGGGCTTTATTCTGTGTTGCCATATCTATGCATGAGGGTAACACTGCTGTTTTATGCTCAATTGCACGCCCCTAGCACTCTGACTGCACTGTCACTGACTGCTCCTGGCCACTGCTGGTGATCAGGAGTCAGTAGGACAAGCACTTGAGTATGTGATAGCCAATCACATGATTGGGAATCCCATGTAGCCTCTCCTCTGCCACTACAAAGCCTTAAAGGGCATATAGGGGTTTAAAAAAAGTCACTATGGATGTGAAAGTCTGTGTTGGATTGGCATCTCTGGGTAACGTACTTTCTTAAGGATATTTTAATAAATCAAGTTGAGATGTGTCATCTCCATATCCTGTGGTGACAAGAAAATTCCCACATCACACCTAATTCTACTTTGTCAATCTGAAATATGCCAGGAATACAATGTACGGGAGGAAAAACCGTGACGTCAGAGCTCAGCTGGTGTTCTGTGATTTCCTCCATACTGAACATCCCATGGAACAGACATGACAGCTGCTGGCTCTGGGACAAAAGATAGGAAATAAGAAATAGTCATATTATCATTTCCTATCCGCAATGTCATTTCCAGGCAATCCATGGAATATTAACTCCCATTTATAGCTGGGAGGATGTTACAAAAGCCTGAAGGGTCAGCGCCATTCACCAGCAAGACTGTTCTCTTATCACTACAAAGGGCCCAGCTACAGTGTAGCAGCCCGAATACCGAGACAGAGTGTCAATAGGAGGCGGCAGAGCCAGTACTTCGATGGCACTGCATTCCCTGCCTCCTCACCCCGCCCCACTTCCAACACATCCTCCTCCCCCCCCCCCAGCTTGCATCCCTTTCTCACAGTGCATCCCTTTCCTGCTTTCTCGCCCCCTCCACTCGCAGCGCATCCCTTTCTTACCCCCTCCGCTCGCAGCACATCCCTTTCCTGCTTCCTCGCCCCCTCCGCTCGCAGCGCATCCCTTTCTCGCCCCCTCCGCTCGCAGCACATCCCTTCCCTGCTTCCTCACTTGCAGTGCATCCCTTTCCTGCGTCCTCGCCCCCTCCGCTCGCAGTGCATCCCTTTCCTGCTTCCTCGCCCCCTCCGCTCGCAGCGCATCCCTTTCTCGCTCCCTCTGCTCGCAGCGCATCCCTTTCCTGCTTCCTCGCCCCCTCCACTCACAGCAAATCCCTTTCTCGCCCTCTCCGCTTGCAGTGCATTCCTTTCTCTCCCCCTCCGCTCGCAGCCCATCCCTTTCTCGCCCCCTCTGCTCGCAGCGCATCTCTTTCCTGCTTCCTCACTCGCAGAACATCCCTTTCCTGCTTCCTCGCCCCCTCCGCTCGCAGCGCATCCCTTTTTCGCCCCCTCCGCTCGCAACGCATCCCTTTCTCGCCCCCTCCGCTCGCAGCGCATCCCTTTCTCGCCCCCTCCGCTCGCAGCGCATCCCTTTCTCGCCCCCTCCGCTCGCAGCGCATCCCTTTCTCGCCCCCTCTGCTCGCAGCGCATCCCTTTCTCGCCCCCTCCGCTCGCAGCGCATCCCTTTCTCGCCCCCTCCGCTCGCAGCGCATCCCTTTCTCGCCCCCTCCGCTCGCAGCGCATCCCTTTCTCGCCCCCTCCGCTCGCAGCGCATCCCTTTCCTGCTTCCTCACTCGCAGCGCATCCCTTTCCTGCTTCCTCGCCCCCTCCGCTTGCATTGCATCCCTTTCCTGCTTCCTCGCCCCCTCCGCTTGCAGCGCATCCCTTTCTCGCCCCCTCTGCTCGCATCCCTTCCCTGCTTCCTCACCCCCTCCGCTTGCAGCGCATTCCTTTCTCGCCCCCTCTGCTCACATCGCATCCCTTTCCTGCTTCCTCACTCGCAGCTCATCCCTTTCCTGCTTCCTCACTCGCAGCTCATCCCCTTCCTGCTTCCTCACTCGCAGCTCATCCCTTTCCTGCTTCCTCACTCCATCCGCTTGCAGCGCATCCCTTTCTCGCCCTCTCCGCTCATAGCGCATCCCTTTCCTGCTTCCTCACTCGCAGTGCATTCCTTTCCTGCTTCCTCGCCCCCTCCACTTGCAGTGCATCCCTTTCCTGCTTCCTCGCCCCCTCCGCTTGCAGTGCATCCCTTTCTCGCCCCCTCTGCTTGCATGGCATCCCTTCCCTGCTTCCTCACTCGCAGCGCATCCCTTTCCTGCTTCCTCACTCGCAGCGCATCCCTTTCCTGCTTCCTCACTCGCAGCGCATCCCTTTCCTGCTTCCTCGCCCCCTCCGCTTGCAGCGCATCCCTTTCTCACCCCCTCTGCTCGCATCGCATCCCTTCCCTGCTTCCTCACTCGCAGCGCATCCCTTTCCTGCTTCCTCACTCGCAGCGCATCCCTTTCCTGCTTCCTTTCTCGCCCCCTCTGCTCGCATGGCATCCCTTCCCTGCTTCCTCGCCCCCTCCGCTTGCAGCGCATCCCTTTCTCGCCCCCTCTGCTCGCATGGCATCCCTTCCCTGCTTCCTCACTCGCAGTGCATCCCTTTCCTGCTTCCTCGCCCCCTCCGCTCACAGCGCATCCCTTTCCTGCTTCCTCACTCGCAGTGCATCCCTTTCCTCCTTCCTCGCCCCCTCCGCTTGCAGCGCATCCCTTTCTCGCCCCCTCTGCTCGCATGGCATCCCTTCCCTGCTTCCTCACTCACAGCACATCCCTTTCCTGCTTCCTCGCCCCCTCCGCTTGCAGTGCATCCCTTTCTCGCCCCCTCTGCTCGCATGGCATCCCTTCCCTGCTTCCTCACTCGCAGCGCATCCCTTTCCTGCTTCCTCACTCGCAGCGCATCCCTTTCCTGCTTCCTCGCCCCCTCCGCTTGCAGCGCATCCCTTTCTCGCCCCCTCCGCTCACAGCACATCCCTTTCCTGCTTCCTCACTCGCAGTGCATCCCTTTCCTGCTTCCTCGCCCCCTCCGCTTGCAGCGCATCCCTTTCTCGCCCCCTCTGCTCGCATGGCATCCCTTCCCTGCTTCCTCACTCGCAGTGCATCCCTTTCCTGCTTCCTCGCCCCCTCCGCTTGCAGCGCATCCCTTTCTCGCCCCCTCTGCTCGCATGGCATCCCTTCCCTGCTTCCTCACTCACAGCACATCCCTTTCCTGCTTCCTCGCCCCCTCCACTCGCAGTGCATCCCTTTCCTGCTTCCTCCTTTCATAGCCCATCCCTTGCATACCTCCTCCATACAGCAAATCCCTTGCCCACCTCTTCATCCCTCCACCTGCTCACAGTGCATACATCCCCTCTCTGCCTCCTCAACCTCTTCCTGTTCACCCCCCCAGCCCAACTCATAGCACCTCCATTGCCTGCTTCTCTACTTCTTACCCCCTGCTGTTTTTTTTTAGCATATCCTATATCCCCCCCCCCCCCCCCCCCCACAGTGTGCACCCCTCCCTGGCTACCTTATGCTCCTATTTACAGTACATTATTCCCTGCCTCCTCACCCCCCTCAGCACATCACGGTGCTGCCAAAACCATGTATCATATAAGGAACAAAGACAAAGCTGCATTTGTTTTTTTTTTTTCTCCTTCTAAATAAGCCTGGAGTATCGCTTTTAGGACCAACCATCCTAGAGTTGGACAAAGCTTAACTTTCAGGGTTCGCTTACACTTGTTTCAAAGCATGGCATTAACACTGCTTTAAAAAATAAATAAAATAAAAAAAAATCTGAATACTAATAAAAGCTCCTGTCAAAAAAAAAAATGGTGACCTTACAGTCCTGGTCACATATTTGGGTTTGCTTTGCTTCAAAAATGATCCCTCATGTGGCTTTCTTGGCACTCCAAAGCCTCCATAGAAGTCTATGATAAAACTACTTAACAGCAGCTGCAGCTTTTAAGAGGCTTTTATTTAGCTTTAGCTTTGTTTTGGGGGTATTGCAGGTATAAGATATCAACACACACACACTTCATTAAAGCTTCAAAAAATCATGTTGAAAGTGTTAGGCGCTTTAATGTGAGTTGAAGTCGAAGCGAGGGGAGGAGGGGAGAGAGATAGAGGGGGGAGGGGAGAGAGATAGAGGGGGGAAGGGTGAGGGGGGGAGGAGAGGGGGAGAGAAAGAGGGAGGGGGGAGAGAGGTGGGGAGGGGGTGTTAGAACCTCTGTTGAATTCCTATTGCTGATTCCCCCTCACTTCCCATCTCAGAGTTTATCCATTACCAGTCTGACCTCCTTCCGATGCTGGGAGCCCTCTCTCTGCAGTAACCAAGTGACGCTCTCGAGCGGAGAATGGGTATCGCACTGAAGAAAGACGCTTCCACCTTCCACTCCTATCTGCAGGCGCTCAGAGACCCCTCTGTCCACTGCAAAGGAAGAACAGTCTGAAATGTAGCAGATGTCGGGGAAATATAGTGACAATTCTGAGAAAAGATAACCTGCGCATGCAGCACTGCCCTCACCTTGCATGTTGTACCCTCTGCACTGCCTCATTGGGTCCCCGTGTCTCACATCCTGACGCCGACTCCTCCTAATAAACAAGAACCAATGGGAGAAGGGTAAATACAGGGAAAGATGGAAATAAGGGAGATGTACATTGTGAATAATCACTTTAAATGATAGTCAATAGTGGTCTAATTTATTAACAGGTATTTATATAGTGCTGAAGATTTTCCACAGTCCTTTCACGTCAGTCCCTGCCCTCAAGGAGCTTACAATCTAAGGTCCCTATCTCGTATGCATACAAACACACGGAGGGGAGGTAGGAGACACAGGAGTAAAATACTTCTATTACAGGGAATGGAGGGGAGGTAGGAGACACAGGAGTATAATACCTCTTCTATTACAGGGAACGGAGGGGAGGTAGGAGACACAGGGGTATAATACCTCTTCTATTACAGGGAACGGAGGGGAGGTAGGAGACACAGGGGTATAATACTTCTTCTATTACAGGGAATGGAGGGGAGGTAGGAGACACAGGAGTATAATACTTCTTCTATTACAGGGAATGGAGGGGAGGTAGGAGACACAGGGGTATAATATCTCTTCTATTACAGGGAACGGAGGGGAGGTAGGAGACACAGGGGTATAATACCTCTTCTATTACAGGGAACGGAGGGGAGGTAGGAGACACAGGGGTATAATACCTCTTCTATTACAGGGAACGGAGGGGAGGTAGGAGACACAGGGGTATAATACCTCTTCTATTACAGGGAACGGAGGGGAGGTAGGAGACACAGGGGTATAATACCTCTTCTATTACAGGGAACGGAGGGGAGGTAGGAGACACAGGGGTATAATACCTCTTCTATTACAGGGAACGGAGGGGAGGTAGGAGACACAGGAGTATAATACCTCTTCTATTACAGGGAATGGAGGGGAGGTAGGAGACACAGGAGTATAATACCTCTTCTATTACAGGGAATGGAGGGGAGGTAGGAGACACAGGAGTATAATATATCTCTTCTATTACAGGGAATGGAGGGGAGGTAGGAGACACAGGAGTATAATACCTCTTCTATTACAGGGAATGGAGGGGAGGTAGGAGACACAGGGGTATAATACCTCTTCTATTAGAGGGAACGGAGGGGAGGTAGGAGACACAGGGGTAGAATACCTCTTCTATTACAGGGAACGGAGCGGAGGTAGGAGACACAGGGGTATAATACCTCTTCTATTACAGGGAATGGAGGGGAGGTAGGAGACACAGGAGTATAATACCTCTTCTATTACAGGGAACGGAGGGGAGGTAGGAGACACAGGGGTAGAATACTTCTTCTATTACAGGGAATGGAGGGGAGGTAGGAGACACAGGGGTATAATACCTCTTCTATTACAGGGAATGGAGGGGAGGTAGGAGACACAGGAGTATAATACCTCTTCTATTACAGGGAACGGAGGGGAGGTAGGAGACACAGGGGTAGAATACTTCTTCTATTACAGGGAATGGAGGGGAGGTAGGAGACACAGGGGTATAATATCTCTTCTATTACAGGGAACGGAGGGGAGGTAGGAGACACAGGGGTATAATATCTCTTCTATTACAGGGAATGGAGGGGAGGTAGGAGACACAGGGGTATAATACCTCTTCTATTACAGGGAACGGAGGGGAGGTAGGAGGCACAGGGGTATAATATCTCTTCTATTACAGGGAACGGAGGGGAGGTAGGAGACACAGGGGTATAATACCTCTTCTATTACAAGGAACGGATGGGAGGTAGGAGACACAGGGGTATAATACTTCTTCTATTACAGGGAAAGGAGGGGAGGTAGGAGACACAGGGGTATAATACCTCTTCTATTACAGGGAATGGAGGGGAGGTAGGAGACACAGGAGTATAATACCTCTTTTATTACAGGGAACGGAGGGGAGGTAGGAGACACAGGGGTAGAATACTTCTTCTATTACAGGGAACGAAGGGGAGGTAGGAGACACAGGGGTATAATACCTCTTCTATTACAGGGAATGGAGGGGAGGTAGGAGACACAGGGGTATAATATATCTTCTATTACAGGGAACGGAGGGGAGTTAGGAGACACAGGAGTATAATACCTCTTCTATTACAGGGAACGGAGGGGAGGTAGGAGACACAGGAGTATAATACCTCTTCTATTACAGGGAATGGAGGGGAGGTAGGAGACACAGGGGTATAATACTTCTTCTATTACAGGGAAAGGAGGGGAGGTAGGAGACACTGGGGTATAATACCTCTTCTATTACAGGGAATGGAGGGGAGCTAGGAGACACAGGAGTATAATACCTCTTCTATTACAGGGAACGGAGGGGAGGTAGGAGACACAGGGGTAGAATACTTCTTCTATTACAGGGAACGAAGGGGAGGTAGGAGACACAGGGGTATAATAACTCTTCTATTACAGGGAATGGAGGGGAGGTAGGAGACACAGGGGTATAATAACTCTTCTATTACAGGGAATGGAGGGGAGGTAGGAGACACAGGGGTATAATACTTCTTCTATTACAGGGAAAGGAGGGGAGGTAGGAGACACAGGGGTATAATACCTCTTCTATTACAGGGAAAGGAGCGGAGGTAGGAGACACTGGGGTATAATACCTCTTCTATTACAGGGAATGGAGGGGAGCTAGGAGACACAGGAGTATAATACCTCTTCTATTACAGGGAACGGAGGGGAGGTAGGAGACACAGGGGTAGAATACTTCTTCTATTACAGGGAATGGAGGGGAGGTAGGAGACACAGGGGTATAATATCTCTTCTATTACAGGGAACGGAGGGGAGGTAGGAGACACAGGGGTATAATATCTCTTCTATTACAGGGAATGGAGGGGAGGTAGGAGACACAGGGGTATAATACCTCTTCTATTACAGGGAACGGAGGGGAGGTAGGAGGCACAGGGGTATAATATCTCTTCTATTACAGGGAACGGAGGGGAGGTAGGAGACACAGGGGTATAATACCTCTTCTATTACAAGGAACGGATGGGAGGTAGGAGACACAGGGGTATAATACTTCTTCTATTACAGGGAAAGGAGGGGAGGTAGGAGACACAGGGGTATAATACCTCTTCTATTACAGGGAATGGAGGGGAGGTAGGAGACACAGGGGTAGAATACTTCTTCTATTACAGGGAACGAAGGGGAGGTAGGAGACACAGGGGTATAATACCTCTTCTATTACAGGGAATGGAGGGGAGGTAGGAGACACAGGGGTATAATATATCTTCTATTACAGGGAACGGAGGGGAGTTAGGAGACACAGGAGTATAATACCTCTTCTATTACAGGGAACGGAGGGGAGGTAGGAGACACAGGAGTATAATACCTCTTCTATTACAGGGAATGGAGGGGAGGTAGGAGACACAGGGGTATAATACTTCTTCTATTACAGGGAAAGGAGGGGAGGTAGGAGACACTGGGGTATAATACCTCTTCTATTACAGGGAATGGAGGGGAGCTAGGAGACACAGGAGTATAATACCTCTTCTATTACAGGGAACGGAGGGGAGGTAGGAGACACAGGGGTAGAATACTTCTTCTATTACAGGGAACGAAGGGGAGGTAGGAGACACAGGGGTATAATAACTCTTCTATTACAGGGAATGGAGGGGAGGTAGGAGACACAGGGGTATAATAACTCTTCTATTACAGGGAATGGAGGGGAGGTAGGAGACACAGGGGTATAATACTTCTTCTATTACAGGGAAAGGAGGGGAGGTAGGAGACACAGGGGTATAATACCTCTTCTATTACAGGGAAAGGAGCGGAGGTAGGAGACACTGGGGTATAATACCTCTTCTATTACAGGGAATGGAGGGGAGCTAGGAGACACAGGAGTATAATACCTCTTCTATTACAGGGAACGGAGGGGAGGTAGGAGACACAGGGGTATAATAACTCTTCTATTACAGGGAATGGAGGGGAGGTAGGAGACACAGGGGTATAATAACTCTTCTATTACAGGGAATGGAGGGAAGGTAGGAGATACAGGGGTATAATACCTCTTCTATTAGAGGGAACGGAGGGGAGGTAGGAGACACAGGGGTATAATATCTCTTCTATTACAGGGAACGGAGGGGAGGTAGGAGACACAGGGGTATAATACCTCTTCTATTACAGGGAACGGAGGGGAGGTAGGAGACACAGGAGTATAATATCTCTTCTATTACAGGGAAGGGAGGGGAGGTAGGAGACATGGGTTCCAGCGAGGGGAGTGTACTACTTTTTGCTAACAAAATAAAAAGCAAACCAACTAAGGGAACTGGCAGGTTGTTCTTTGATGAATTGGATTTCAGTTACTTTTTTTGCCACCAAGGTAACTCTGTAGGCCAAGATGTCCCCCACTTCCATCTCACACCTACCTCATGGGTGACGGAGTGTAGCGGGCACAGGCCTTTCCATCCCATGCACAATATGGATCTCTGGAGAGACAGCAGTCCGCACAGGAGTCTCCATAGACTGGGCAGCGATGGAGGGAAATCTGGGTCACTCCGGCATCTGAAGACACGTATAGCTGGTGCTGCAATTCATATGAATGACAGATGAGGACAAACTGCAATAAGGGCTTAGAGTCATCCTATAACGATTTCATCAGGCCCCGTACCCTTCATCTACACTCTACCCCCTGACAATGGCTTTATATTACGTATGGTTTCTTCTTAGTTCAGAACAGTTAACATGACAGCAGCTGGTGCTTTGGAGGGACCTTTTGTGTCAACAACAATCCTCTAAGAGTAAATGTGCATTTAAAATGTATTATTTTACATCCAAAATCCCTGAGACTGCTGCTAGGTGCCGCCATCTTGGATTTGATGTCAGCAGACTCAGAGCTGTTGCTCCAGTGACACTCTACAGCCCTCTTTCTCAACCAGGGGTCTGTGGAATGAATGTAAGGGGTCACTTCTCCAATGATCAGCAATGTAGGGGATCATTTCTCCACTGACCACCAACGTAAGGGGTCACTTCTCCAATGGCCACCAATGTAAGGGGTCACCTCCCCAATGGCCACCAGTGTGGGAAGTCACTTCTCCATTGGCTACCAATGTAGGGGGTCACTTCTCCAATGATCACTAACACAAGGGGTGACTTCTCCAATGGCCACCAATATAAGGTGGTCACTTCTCCGCTGATCACCAACGTAAGGGGTCACCTCCCCAATGGCCACCAACGTAAGGGGTCACCTCCCCAATGGCCACCAGTGTGGGAAGTCACTTCTCCATTGGCTACCAATGTAGGGGGTCACTTCTCCAATGATCACTAACACAAGGGGTGACTTCTCCAATGGCCACCAATATAAGGTGGTCACTTCTCCGCTGATTACCAACGTAAGGGGTCACCTCCCTAATGGCCACCAGTGTAGAGAGTCACTTCTCCATTGGCCGTCAACGTAAGGGGTCACTTCTCCAATGACCAGCAATGTAGAGGGTCACTTCTCCAATGACCATTAACATAAGGGGTCACTTCTCCAATGACCAGCAATGTAGGGGATCATTTCTTTACTGACCACCAACATAAGGGGGTCACTTCCCCAATGGCCACCAATGTAAGGGGTCACCTCCTCAATGGCCACCAGTGTAGGAAGTCACTTCTCCATTGGCCACCAATGTAGGGGGTCACTTCTCCAATGACCACTAACATAAGTGGTCACTTCTCCAATGGCCACCAATATAAGGGGGTCACTTCTCCGCTGATCACCAACGTAAGGGGTCACCCCCCTAATGGCCACCAATGTAAGGGGTCACCTCCCCAATGGCCACCAGTGTAGGAAGTCACTTCTCCATTGGCCACCAATGTAGGGGGTCACTTCTCCAATGACCACTAACATAAGTGGTCACTTCTCCAATGGCCACCAATATAAGGAGGGTCACTTCTCCGCTGATCACCAACGTAAGGGGTCACCTCCCCAATGGCCACCAACGTAAGGGGTCACCTCCCCAATGGCCACCAGTGTACAAAGTCACTTCTCCACTGGCCACCAATGTAAAGAACCACTACCATTTCTTTCCTGGCAATATTATTGTTAATTTAATTTGATGATTATTACTGAAAATATTTTTTTCTTAATTTAGGGGGCTGCTAAAAAAATCTCATCTACCTTGAGCTGTAGATATAATCATTATTAGCAGGGGATCCCTGGGGCCTAAAAATGACCTCAGGGTGACCTCCAATCTAAAAAGGAAAGCCTGCTTGATGGTGTTACCCTTTACTCCTCCCCTGGCAGCTACATAAAAAGTTAGGGAGGGGAAGGAAGAGCTGGGCCAGCTCCGACAATAATTCAACACTCCCAGCGCTGAACAGGGCAAGGAGGAAGCTCATTACCAAGACAGGCTCTACTTCCTGCTTTGCAGTGCTACACAATGGTTGTGCTTTATTGCCCCTTCTCACAATGTAGGTCTAGGAGTCGCCTCTTAAATAAATTATAGACATCGCTCCATTGACAACAAAGAAAACACACTCTACCGCAAATTCCCCGGAAGATTGGGAAGCGGTGCTCTGGCTCAAATGCCTGTGGAATGTACCACTGATTATCTAATGCAGGGGTCTCCAAACTTTCTAAACCAAGGGCCAGTTTACCGTCCTTCAGACTTCAAGGGGCCGGATTGTGGCCATTTGGAGTACAAAATGTACCAGCGTCCGTAGAAGTAAACAATCCCCCATCATTGGTGTCAGTGGAAGGAAATGTGCCCCACTGTTGGTAAATGTGCACCCTTCGTTGGCATCAGTGGGAGGAAATGTGCCCCAACGTTGATGTCAGTGGAAGGAAGTTGGTGTCAGTGGGAGGGAATGTACCCCATTGTGGTAAATGTGCTCCACCATTGCTGTTAGTGGGAGGGAATGTGCCCCATCATTGGTGTCAGTGGGAGGAATGGTGCCCCATCATTGGTGTCAGTGGGAGGAAATGTGCTCCATAATTGGTGTCAGTGGGAGGAATAGTGCCCCATCATTGGTGTCAGTGGGAGGAACAGTGCCCCATCATTGGTGTCAGTGGGAGGAACAGTGCCCCATCATTGGTGTCAGTGGGAGGAAATGTGCTCCATCATTGGTGTCAGTGGGAGGAAATGTGCTCCATCATTGGTGTCAGTGGGAGGAAATGTGCTCCATCATTGGTGTCAGTGGGAGGAATAGTGCCCCATCATTGGTGTCAGTGGGAGGAATAGTGTCCCATCATTGGTGTCAGTGGGAGGAATAGTGTCCCATCATTGGCATCAGTGGGAGGAATAGTGCCTCATCATTGGTATCAGTGGGAGGAATAGTGCCCCATCATTGGTGTCAGAGGGAGGAATAGTGCCCCATCATTGGTATCAGTGGGAGGAATAGTGCCCCATCATTGGTGTCAGTGGGAGGAATAGTGCCCCATCATTGGTGTCAGTGGGAGGACCAGTGCCCCATCATTGGTGTCAGTGGGAGGACCAGTGCCCCATCATTGGTGTCAGTGGGAGGAAATGTGCTCCATCATTGGTGTCAATTGGAGGAAATGTGCTCCATCATTGGTGTCAATGGGAGGAAATGTGCTCCATCATTGGCGTCAGTGGGAAGAATAGTGCCCCATCGTTGGTGTCATTGGGCTCCATTGTTGGGCGTTATTGGGAGGAACTGTGCCCCACCATTGGTGTCAGAGAATAAAATAGCACCCCAAGGGCCAGATAAAAGAAAGCAAAGGGCCCCCCCCCCCCCCTGACCGCAGTTTGGAGACCACTGCCCTAATATAATGAACACACAAACGCGTTTCCGTCAAAAACCTTACTTATGCTATCGTTCTATTGACATGCCCAACTCCCAGTCAATGCACCAATCACTACAGTAACAGTACAGCACTTACCCTCTTAGACGATATCCTGATATTTTTAACAGGAGACGGAACCTGTGTGAGATACGATGAAATATAATAAACATACACTGCAAATGATGTGTAATCAGAAGAGGTCTACAGCTGAGATCTATAACCCAAAGTGGAAGGGCCTTATACGAAAATGTCCACCAAGCTCCCTCTATAGACAATCCTATTACAAGGTCCTGAGCCATTCTTCAATAATGAACTTGCATGGAGTACCTCAAACTTCCAGCCTGCAAGCGTTGGGATGAACATTCATAGGCACCTGGACCTCCCAGGGTCTAAGTCCAGACACTGGGGCTGCCATCAGGGCGGTAAAGTCTTAATTCCCGCAGGGATCGTGGTCATAAATCTGTCATGATGGGGCCCACACTTCTAGAGATGACATTGTCCTCAAACAGGGCATGAGCCACTAACACAAAGGGACCTTTTAAGACACCATTTAAAATGAATGGCAGGTCCCAAGGCTGCCAGTTAATGAAATAATCTGACCTTTGGGTCAACAGAAAAACCTTTTTGTGTTACTTTGAGTATTTAACATGTTGTTGTTGGGAAACCAGTCTCCAAAGTAGAGTTGGAAGCTTGGAGTTAAATTCCAGCCTTGCCTTTAGATTTTGTTGTAAAGGTTCCTCCCTGGTCCCCCCCCCCCCCCCATTAGCTACTATTTTAACAGGTTAGGTTGCAGGTCCTGCCCTTTCTGCACCCTCATGCCCAAGGTGGCCAGCTCTTTTGCCAACTCCTGGGCCTGGCCCTGGCCTGAAGTAAGAGGTCCTGTGATTTAAAATTGTAGCTCGACCCAATTATAGGCTTGTTCCCTCAGATCCTCTTAATTCAGCCAGGGTTCCTCCAGAGGTTGCTAGGGGTTCCTTGAGCAATGTCTGCCTTTCAGTTACGTAATCACTAACAATGATCTTTTTGTCTATCTGTGAGGGGGAATCTTGACCACCATGTAAAGGAGCATTCTTTCCAGTGACCCTACTGTACCATGAGCTGTAGATACAGTAATTATTAGCAGGGGTTCCCCGAGACCAGAAAGTTATTTCAAGATTTCCTCAAGGTAAATAGTTTGAGAGGACCTCTACCTCTACCCAACGTTGAGAGGACCTCTACCTCTACCCAACGTTGAGAGGACCTCTACCTCTACCCAACGTTGAGAGGACCTCTACCTCTACCCAACGTTGAGAGGACCTCTACCTCTACCCAACGTTGAGAGGACCTCTACCTCTACCCAACGTTGAGAGGACCTCTACCTCTACCCAACGTTGGGAGGACCTCTACCTCTACCCAACGTTGAGAGGACCTCTAGCCAACCTGTTTTGCAGAATTAAATCTGGTTCTTTAGTAGTGTCAATGAGTGAAATAAAGTTCTCTATACATACAGTAGATTAAAAAAAAAAAGGAACTTTACCCGGAACACTTCGACCTCCTCCAAAGTGACACCTTCCGTCTCCTCGGGACCTTTGGGTAGGATCATCACCTTCTGGACCGTACCACGATCTGATAACAGGAGGAGACAAGGTGTCAGCCCATAACACCGGTGACCCCATTTGTAGAGATAGAAGTCTAATGACCATGAGCTGCTCTCTCTCACCTGTACCCAGAAAGAGGACGGTGTACTCCCCGTCGGAGGCCGGCACGATGTCCACAGCGATGCTGGTGAAGGTGTAGGCCACGTCTGAAAGGAGGAGGAGGGGTTTGCGGTTCACGGGGTACACCGAAGTGTACATGAGCGGATGTGTCCGCACAAACCTCAGCACATCCTCACCGAAATGCCGACTGGAGCGAATGTTCGCCACCGAGAAGCCACCTGCGCACTGGAAGACACGTGACAAGTCCAATGAGGAAGGATACAGTGCTCACCGATGCAAAACACTCCTAACGTTATAAAGTCCTAGGAATCTTCGTTTGCATTACAGAGCCGCTTTTCACTTCATACAAGTCCATAGGAATGCCAAAAGCAGCGTGAAGCCTGCAGCAAGTAAAGTCTTAGACCCGATTCCCACCTATGCAGGTTGCATTTTGGATATTACAGGGTGCATTATGCATTTTTCAATACGCGTTTTTGATCTATTGAAGTCTATGGAACCAAAAACCAGAAAAAAAAGTCCATAAAATGCACAGATGTGAACTACATCCATAGGAAACCAGGTTAAATGGACTGTAGTGTGTTTCTGCAAAACTGAAGACGCAGTTAAAAAAAATGCATAGGTGTGAACCGGGCCTATACCCATCCACATACTTTTTCCAGGACAGTCACTTGCAAACTGATAAACCAGGAAGACATTTGCAGAATGGTCGTCTAAGGCTTTCTATGGCAGACTGTAGAGTGCCTTTATAAAAAAATGTTGTATAGCTGTTCATCTGTCAAAACTGCATGGAAAATTGTTCTGTGTGAATGGGGGCAAAATCGATTGCTCTGGAGATCGAATGTCATTCATTGAAAAAAAGAGAATGGGGAAAGTACCACGAAATGGCCACTAGATGGAGCTATCATTAAAAAAAAAAAAATCTGCTCCTCAGCGCCATCTGGTGACTATAATGCAGTATTTTTCACTGTTTTGTTTTGCAAAGAATAAAGCCTGAGAACATTCGATTTTGCTCCATTAGCACAGAATGATTTTACATGTAGTTTTAATGGACAAGCAGAATAAAGCATAAACAAAGAATAAATTCTTCGTATCTGATGCTTTTCAATATGCATGTTCTCAGATCTTCCCAGTGTATGTCTCAGAGGAAGGCAGTTCAGTCCTTGAAATTATATTAAAGAATTACATGAATGGAGTCCTTGTATCAAAACCCTGGAGGACTCCGTTCATGAACTTCTTCGATATAGTTTTCAAGGACTAAAATACTTTCCTCCCAGACATTTCCCGGGAGGATCTGAAAATGTGTTTATTCAATAAATTGTATTTATTCAAAGGTTTCCTTTTGTCTCAGATACAGACTATAATATAATATATATTAATATAATATACAATATATAATATTATAATATATTACCGTATATACTCGAGTATAAGTCGACCCGAGTATAAGCCGAGGCACCTAATTTTACCACCAAAAACTGGGAAAACTTATTGACTCGAGTATAAGCCTAGGGTGAGAAATGTGCAGCTACTGTAAGTGGAAAAGAGGGTCAACAATGCCCATTTGCAGCCTCACTGTGCCCATTTGCAGCCTCACTGTACCCATTTGCAGCCATAGGTTCCCCGAACTTCAAACTTGGTAGTTAAGGGTTCCTAGATGCCCCCTAGCTGCAGCCAAACCCAGTGGAATTAGCACTACAACATATCCAAAGCTGGGGTTCCTAGCACCAAGTGGCCCCGAGATACGGGGCCCCAAATTTGGTTTGGAAAATGTCATTCTCTGCTGCAGAAATTTAGTGTGCAAACCCAGAGGAACTAGCACTACAACATATCCAAAGCTGGGGTTCCTAGCACCAAGAGGCCCCCGAGATACGGGGCCCCAAATTCGGTTCAGAAAATGTCAAGCACTTTTCTGCAGCAGAGAATGACATTTTCCGAACCAACTTTGGGGCTCCGTATCTCAGGGCCACTTGGTGCTAGGAACCCTAAATTTAGTGTGCAAACCCAGAGGAACTAGCACTACAACATATCTAAAGCTGGGGTTCCTAGCACCAAGTGGCCTCAAGATACGGGGCCCCAAAGTCGGTTCGGAAAATGTCAAGCACTTTTCTGCAGCAGAGAATGACATTTTCCCAACCGAAATTGGGGCCCCGTATCTCGGGGCCACTTGGTGCATACCAAATTTGGGGTTCTTACAGCTAAGTGGCACCAAGATATGGGGCCCCAAACGCGGTTCGGAAAATGTCATTCTCTGCTGCAGAAAAGTGCTTGACTCGAGTATAAGCCGAGGGGGGCATTTTCAGCCTAAAAAATGTGCTGAAAAACTCGGCTTATACTCGAGTATATACGGTATATATTATAATATAACATTATATTAATAATAATATAGTAAAAAAAAAAAAAAAATCACAATTGAGGTTTTCTGAAAATGTAACAGTATACTTTTAAATGAACGTGGTCTTTTGGTTATAAACATAATATTTAGGCTTTCAAAATGAAACATCCAAACAGCATCACAGTTGTCAATGTACTATATTTGTTTATATATACGCTCACTTTATTGCTAAAATTCTCCAAAATTCAAGACGTAGCTGGGTGTAGTAAGATGTCCGCTGCTGCCTTCTCACTGTAGGCGTTCTGTACATTTGATTTTTTTTTAGATACCCTAAGCTACTTCTAAACTATTCCAGATAAATATTTTATTCCATATATATTTACTTGTAAAATTAAATTTACTACACCATTCAGTTCTTTTTTATTTTTGGTTCATTTTTAAGGGTAAAGAATCTGCACCTCCCTTTTTCTGTTGCTGGGTAGATTCCTCCTCTCTATTTCTCCCAACCACCAATCATCACCAAGAAAGTGAAATCCAACATTTTACAGATGTTCTTTTCTTTTTATGAACGTTCTTTCAATTTTTTTATTCATTTGTGGGGGTCAAATTTACATTCGTTTTTTTTTGACAAGAAATTTTCGAAGGAGCGGGATGGAAAGTTTTCCCTCAAACACATTTCTAGCAGTGAATGTGGTTTTCATTTGGTAGAGTCCATTCGTCACCAAAATCGAATGCTAAGGGCAAAACAAAAACTTGAGGTACTTTCGAACAACATTTATTAAGATATTGAACGTACTGGGAATCTTTGTACGAACATTTGTTCAAAAAAAATTTACTAGTGTATGGCCAGCGTTAGATGGTCGTCAAGATTTTCCTCTCACTTCCTGTTACATCTCTAGGAAAGGAAGTGAAGGAAAATATCCCCCTGTGAGAGTCTAAACCCTTATCTGCTCCATCGAATGTACTGAGAATTTTCATATGAATGTTCATTCAAAAATTTACTAGTATACGCACAGCTTTAAATAGTTGTCAAGATTTCCTTCACTTCCTGTCCTAGAAATGCAACAAAAAGTGAAGGAAAATCTCCCCTAAAGGGGAGTCTCAACCCTTATCTGTTCCATCGAATGTACTGAGGATTTTCATACAAATGTTTGCTTAAAAGTTGACTGTTGTGCAGCCAGCTACAGTTGTCAAGATTTCCTTTCACTTCCTGTTGCATCTCTAGGACAGGAAGTGAAGGAAAATCTCCCCTGTTGGGAGTTTTAACTCTTATCCGTTTCTATTCAAGACTATAGAAAAATAAAGTTTGAATGAAATGGTGCTTTGAATTCTGACTGGCCCCGCCCCCCCAAAATAAAAACTCCTCCCTATTAAATCTAAATTTTCAAAACCAAAACAACTGAATTGTGACCACTGAATCACTCTGACACTCAGGCTGCCAGCAGGTGGCGTGTGTCTCACCGCTCCAGGCCGGGGGTAAGGCGTTTTCCCTGTATAGGCCGTCATCTGGAACCCATGTCCCTCCTTGTGTGCGAATGGCCCATTAAACACAGCACGGACGTCAGCAAGAGAGTACACACAGACGGCAGAGCCCCGGAACACGGAACTAAGAGACACACACAGAGACAGCTACATTAGGGACAACCGGCCAACGCAACATCAAAAAAAAACAGTGACACACTGAGGGGGTGCAGACATACGGACAGCCATATGCAGGGCCAATCAGAGGAATGTCAACCACCAGGCAGACCAGGAGGACAATGAATGGCGTAGAGCTGTGGTGGTTACTTCTCATGATATTGGGGGGGGGGGGGGGGGGTCTCAAGTGTGGCTTCTGATATCACCAAAGGGGTGCACAAAATACTGGCTGAATGTACAATGTAATACTAGAGAGAAAAAAATGGCAGAGGCAAAGCTGATGCTGTATCTGACTGCTCCAGGCTAGGAACACTGCAGGAGAAGGCCAGAGACTCCAGTAATGCTACAGGAAATGGTCAGAGATGGGGATGTTTTACAGGAGATGGTCAAAGTATGGGGACGTTCTACAGGAGGTGGTCAGAGACTGGGGATGTTCTACATGAAATGGACAGAGACTGGGGATGTTCTACATGAAATGGACAGAGACTGGGGATGTTCTACAGGAGATGGACAGAGACTGGGGATGTTCTACAGGAGATGGACAGAGACTGGGGATGTTCTACAGGAGATGGTCAGATACTGGGGATGTTCTACAGGAGATGGTCAGAGAATGGGGATGTTCTACAGGAGATGGTCAGAGACGGGATGTTTTACAGAAGATGGTCAGAGACTGGGGATGTTCTATAGGAAATGGTCAGAGACTGGGGATGTTCTATAGGAAATGGTCAGAGACTGGGGATGTTCTTCAGGAGGTGGTTAGAGGCTGGTGATGTTCTACAGGAGATGGTCAGAAAATGGGGATGTTCTACAGGAGGTGGTCAGAGACGGGATGTTCTACAGAAGATGGTCAGAGACTGGGGATGTTCTACAGGAAATGGTCAGAGACTGGGGATGTTCTTCAGGAGATGGTTAGAGACTGGGTATGTTCTACAGGAGATGGTCAGAAAATGAGGATGTTCTACAGGAGGTGGTCAGAGACGGGATGTTCTACAGAAGATGGTCAGAGACTGGGGATGTTCTACAGGAAATGGACAGAGACTGGGGATGTTCTACAGGAGATGGACAGAGACTGGGGATGTTCTACAGGAGATGGACAGAGACTGGGGATGTTCTACAGGAGACGGTCAGAGACTAGGGATGTTCTACAGGAGATGGTCAGAGTATGAGGATGTTCTACCAGAGATGATCAGAGTCGGAGGATGTTCTACAGGAGAAGGTCAGAGACTAGAGATGTGGTATAGGAGATGGTCAGAGACTGGGGATATGAAACAGGAGATGGTCAGAGACTGCAAACGTGCAATAAGTGTTTTTGGAAACTGGGTACGTTTCGAAAGACAATCATTGACTGCAAACACATTCTGTGAGACTTCTAGAGATTAACTTTATTACAGGCCCTTTAGAAATCAATGCTTCCACATTTGTGCTCCCTACTGCCCCCCCTGTGTCACAGCAAGATCCATTATAAAATATAAAAGGAAATAAAAACATAAAAAAGGAATAGGATGGACAGCACAGAAAATAGTAAGATCATATGAACGCCCTAGCAAGCACACATGCTTCTTTTTGCAGGGGACCCAAGGTATGCACAAGTGCCAAAGAGCCACAGGTTGGGCACCAGGGACGGTATAGAATAGGACAATTATGTAAGAAGGACATCCACACAAGGAACTGAGAGGAAGACAACAAAGAAAGGTACATGGAGATGTCATCTCACCCCAGCGTAGTGAATACTCCATAGATGAGAGGGTTCTGCTTGTCCTGAGTCTGCTGGATAAAAATGTCACCTGTACAAAAGAGGGAATATTTATTAGCATGCTGGAGATCAGATTGTCATTGTCAGAAGACATTTGGTGGAACAGGCCACAAGTATATCTCATACAAGCTGCAATGCTCGAACAGTTTGTGGGATTCCCCACCCTGCAGCTTCGCGTACACAAAGGGGCGGGGATGACATCATTGACCTAATATTTTCACGTGGTCCACTGGCCACCAATGTAAGGGGTCACTTCTCCAATGGCCCACCAACGTAGGGGGTCACTTCTCCACTGAATGCCACTGTAATGGGTAACTACTCTACTGACCACCAATGTAAGGTGTCACGTTTCCAATGGTCACCAATTTAGAGGGTCACTTCTCCATTGACCACTAACGTGAAGGGTTACTTCTCCAATGTCCAACAATGTAAGGTGTCACTTCTTTAATGACCATCAATGTAAGGTGTCACTTCTACACTGACCACCAAAGTAAGAGTTTGCTTCTCCACTAACCACCAATATAAGGGGGTCACTTCTACCCTGACTATCATTGTAAAGGGCCACATTTATCTAAAGGTTGATTTTAAATGATGATCCGCCCTGGATGTCACATTCAATAAATACTCATCATTATTCATATTCATAAAACAATAAAGAACTAAATCTACGGCCTGAGATACTTTAGGATGATCAATACGTTGTAGATATATTAATAAATTATATCTACAACTACCTGATCACCCTAAAGTATCATGAGCCATAGATATTATTTTTAACGTGGTTCCATGAAACATGAAAGTAATTTCAAGTGTTTCTCTTGGGGGGGGAAAGATCGAGAAAGGCTGCTTTAGACAATTGTATTGGTTAATTTTAAATGTCCCATGGAGTTTAAATGATCATCTTGATGATTCTTGTGCTTTAATTTGTCATGGTTTGTACCATCGGGGGTGGGGCAAGGGGTGTGTCCTTTACCTAAATATTCTGTGGTTGAGAGGTATGGTCTATGGCAGCCATCCTCCACCAGGGTTCTATAGAACCCTATGGATCCTCCAGAGGTTCCTTGAGCTGTGGTTGATTGACCTCCCCTTTGATGATTCCTGCATAGTCCCAGGGTCAACGCCACTTGCCCCAGTCAAAGGCATGACACCAATAACCTTTAGTGGTGGAATTCTGACCACCAATGTAAGGGGGCATTTTTCCCACAAATGACTTTTTAGCAGGGGTTCCCCGAGACCTAAAAATGGGGGGTGGGGGGGTTAGACTTTGCTCAGTGGAAGAAGAAAATGTCCTGTATTAGTGGATGCATCCAATGCCCCATCATTAGTATCAGTGGAAGGAATAGTGCCCCATCATTGGTATCAGTGGGATAAATAGTGCCTCATCATTGGTATCAGTGGGAGGAATAGTGCCCCATCATTGATATCAGTGGGAGGAATAGTGCCCCATCATTGGTATCAGTTAGAAGAAATGGTGAACCATCATTGGTATCAGTGGGAGGAATAGTGCCCCATCGTTCCTATCAGTGGGAGCAATTGTGCCCCATCATTGGTGTCAGTGGAAAGAATAGTGCCTCAATATGGAGGTCAGTGGAAAGAATAGTGCCTCAATATGGAGGTCAGTGGAAGGACTAGTGCCCCATCATTGGTATCAGTTAGAAGAAAAAGTGACCCATCATTGATGTCAGTGGGTGGAATGGTGCCCGATCATTCCTATCAGTGGGAGGAATAGTGTCCCATTATTGGTACCAGTGGAAGGAATAGTGACCCATCATTGGTGTCAGTGGGAGGAATAGTGCCCCATCATTGTTATCAGTAGGAGGAATAATGCCCCATCATTGGTATTAGTGGGAGGAATAGTGCCCCATCATTGGCATCAGTGTGAAGAATAGTGCCCCATCATTGGCATCAGTGGGAAGAATAGTGTCCCATCATTGGTATCAGTGGGAGGAATAGTGCCCCATCGTTGGTATCAGTGGGAGGAACAGTGGCCCATCATTGGCATCAGTGGGAAGAATAGTGCCTCAATCATTGGCATCAGTGGGCAGAATAGTGCCCAATCATTGGTATCAGTGGGAGGAATAGTGCCCCAACATTGGTGTCAGTGGGAGGAATAGTGCCCCATCATTGGTGTCAGTGGGAGGAATAGTGCCCCATCATTGTAATAGTGGGAAAAATAGTGCCCCATCATTGGTATTAGTGGGAGGAATAGTGCCCCATCATTGGTATCAGTGGGAGGAATAGTGTTCCATCATTGGTATCAGTGGGAGGAATAGTGCCCCATCATTGGTGTCAGTGGGAGGAATAGTGCCCCATCATTGGTGTCAGTGGGAGGAATAGTGCCCCATCATTGGTGTCAGTGGGAGGAATAGTGCCCCATCATTGTAATAGTGGGAAAAATAGTGCCCCATCATTGGTATTAGTGGGAGGAATAGTGCCCCATCATTGGTATCAGTGGGAGGAATAGTGTTCCATCATTGGTATCAGTGGGAGGAATAGTGTCCCATCATTGGTGTTAGTGGGAGGAATAGTGCCCCATCATTGTAACAGTGGGAAAAATAGTGCCCCATCATTGGTATTAGTGGGAGGAATAGTGTTCCATCATTGGTATCAGTGGGAGGAATAGTGTCCCATCATTGGTGTCAGTGGGAGGAATAGTGCCCCATCATTGTAACAGTGGGAAAAATAGTGCCCCATCATTGGTATTAGTGGGAGGAATAGTGCCCCATCATTGGTATTAGTGGGAGGAATAGTGCCCCAACATTGGCATCAGTGGGCAGAATAGTGCCCAATCATTGGTATCAGTGGGAGGAGTAGTGCCCCATCATTGGTGTCAGTGGGAGGAATAGTGCCCCATCATTGGTGTCAGTGGGAGGAATAGTGCCCCATCATTGTAACAGTGGGAAAAATAGTGCCCCATCATTGGTATTAGTGGGAGGAATAGTGCCCCAACATTGGCATCAGTGGGCAGAATAGTGCCCAATCATTGGTATCAGTGGGAGGAATAGTGCCCCATCATTGGTGTCAGTGGGAGGAATAGTGCCCCATCATTGGTGTCAGTGGGAGGAATAGTGCCCCATCATTGTAACAGTGGGAAAAATAGTGCCCCATCATTGGTATTAGTGGGAGGAATAGTGCCCCATCATTGGTATCAGTGGGAAGAATAGTGCCCCATCATTGGCATCAGTGGGAAGAATAGTGCCCCATCATTGGCATCAGTGGGAAGAATAGTGTCCCATCATTGGTATTAGTGGGAAGAATAGTGCCTCAATCATTGGCATCAGTGGGCAGAATAGTGCCCCATCATTGGCATCAGTGGGAAGAATAGTGCCCAATAATTGGTATCAGTGGGAAGAATAGTGCCCCATCATTGGTGTCAGTGGGAGGAAAAGTTCCCCCTTATTGGTATCAGTAGGAGAAATAGTGCCCCATCATTGGTATTAGTGGGAGGAATAGTGCCCCATCATTGGTATTAGTGGGAGGAATAGTGCCCCATCTTTGGCATCAGTGGGAGGAATAGTGCCCCATCTTTGGCATCAGTGGGAAGAATAGTGCTCCATCATTGGTGTCAGTGGGAGGAATAGTGTCCCATCACTGGTGTTAGTGGGAGGAATAGTGCCCCATAATTAGTATCAGTGGGAGGAATAGTGTCCCATCATTGGTATCAGTGGGAGGAATAGTGTCCCATCATTGGTATCAGTGGGAGGAATAGTGTCCCATCAATTAAAGGGGGGAAAAGCTTTTCTATGACAAGCTCTCCAGCAACTTCTGCTTTAAAATTCTTTATAAATCAAATGAAAAAGAAGTTATTTAGCGCGTTGCGTCTGGCAGGCCGACATCCGAGTACCACTGCGATCGCAGGGAAAAGCAATTCAATTTATTTCACTTTGAACGAGTCCCTCTCGGCGGTAAGAAGCACGCATCGCTATGAACTAATAATGAACTTTTCTCTCTAACTTGCCGGAACAGTAAATGAACAAAGCCGCACGAGAGCTCAGAAAATGAGCCAAGACATGCGGCGACTCAAGTGGTGCCGGCGGGGGGGGCGCTGCTTTTTTTTTTTTTTAATTGAGAAACATTTGTAAAGAATGAAATAAACCTCCCTTCTCCCCACCCCTCCTGATCTCTCTATACCACCAAGCGTCCAAGGACTACACCAAGAGAAAAGACGAGGAGGGAGCTCAATGGCGTCCTCTCACTCTCTCTAAGCCCTCAATATGGTCCTAATAAACAGCTACAAAGAGCATATCTGGACCGGCGGGGTAAAGTGGGTAATGATATCATTTGAAGTGGATGAGTCACCCGCTAATCAAAGAGGAAGCTATTTAGCCGGTTAAGCCAGCGGGCTCATTGTATTAAAACTGGAGGAAAGGGAGATTAAGTTGTTGCCCAGATTTTTCTCCAACAGAAAATCAGCAGAAGACCATGCCGCCAGGCCGTTCACTTCAACAACAATCTTCCTGTATAAATATGTGTGGATTTAACATATTTTATGAATGTAACATTTAGGAACCCATGAAACAACATTCAGGTCTCAGTGAACCTCTGATAAAAATGAATAAAGCTCATGTTACATTAATCACAACCTATTGGTGGTCAACGAGAAGTGGACTTCCTTGTACTGGTGGTCAGTGGAAAGAGTGAGTGGTGTTGGTCCCAACATCTGAAAAAAACCCCAGCAAACTCTGGAGAAACCCCTAAGAAACTGTGGAGAAACCCCTAGCAAACTCTAAAGGAACCCTAAGAAACTGTGGAGGAACCCCTAAGAAACTGTGGCGGAAGCCCTAGTAAACTCTGGAGGAACCCCTAGCTAACTGCAGGAGCCCCTAGCTACTTCTGCAGGAACACCTAGCAAACTTCAAAGGAACCCCTAGTAAACTCTGGAGGAACCCCTAGCTAACTGCAGGAGCCCCTAGCTACTTCTGCAGGAACACCTAGCAAACTTCAAAGGAACCCCTAGTAAACTCTGCAGGAACCCCTAGCTAACTCTGCAGGAACCCCTAGCTAACTCTGCAGGAACCCCTAGCTAACTCTGCAGGAACCCCTAGCTAACTCTGCAGGAACCCCTAGCTAACTCTGCAGGAACCCCTAGCTAACTCTGCAGGAACCCCTAGCTAACTCTGCAGGAACCCCTAGCTAACTCTGCAGGAACCCCTAGCTAACTCTGCAGGAACCCCTAGCTAACTTTGCAGGAACCCCTAGCTAACTCTGCAGGAACCCCTAGCAAACTTTTGGAGGAACCCCTAGCTAACCATGGAGGAACCCCTAGCAAACTCAGGAAGAACCCCAAGCAAACTCTGGAGGAACCCAAAGCAAACTCTGGAGGAACCCCAAGCAAACTCTGGAGGAACCCCAAGCAAACTCTGGAGGAACCCCAAGCAAACTCTGGAGGAACCCCAAGCAAACTCTGGAGGAACCCCAAGCAAACTCTGGAGGAACCCCAAGCAAACTCTGGAGGAACCCCAAGCAAACTCTGGAGGAACCTCAAGCAAACTCTGGAGGAACCTCAAGCAAACTCTGGAGGAACCTCAAGCAAACTCTGGAGGAACCCCAAGCAAACTCTGGAGGAACCCCAAGCAAACTCTGGAGGAACCCCAAGCAAACTCTGGAGGAACCTCAAGCAAACTCTAGAGGAACCCCAAGCAAACTCTAGAGGAACCCCAAGCAAACTCTGGAGGAACCCCTAGCTAACTCTGCAGGAACCCCTAGCTAACTCTGCAGGAACCCCTAGCTAACTCTGCAGGAACCCCTAGCTAACTCTGCAGGAACCCCTAGCTAACTCTGCAGGAACCCCTGGCAAACTTTTGGAGGAACCCATAGCTAACCATGGAGGAACCCCTAGAAAACTTTTGGAGGAACCCCTAGCGAATTCAGGAGGAACCCCTAGCAGACTCAGGAGGAACCCCAAGCAAACTCTGGAGGAACCCCAAGCAAACTGGAGGAACCCCAAGCAAACTGGAGGAACCCCAAGCAAACTGGAGGAACCCCAAGCAAACTGGAGGAACCCCAAGCAAACTGGAGGAACCCCAAGCAAACTGGAGGAACCCTAGGATTCCACAGAACCCTGGCTGAGAATGGCTGCTTTATACCATTTTAAGCCCCACTAAAACAAGTCTCCTGGAAAACTGCTATAATTGCTTTGTAAGAAGCTCACAGTGTGCATTGAAATGGGAGGAAGGAAATTCAGTAGAAGAGAGGAGCCAGTACAGCTAAGTGGAGTCTGGAGGTCAGATTTTAAATAGTCCTAGAGCTCTTGCTAGAGACATCCCAGGAACCTACCTACACTACCAAATCATCTTGTGGTAGCTTGCAAATCCAGAGGTTATAACAAAGACCAATGTTGGCAGTAAAATCAATATAGGTGAAAGTGTTTTGCAGGATTTTTTTCCTCCCTCCCTTTCCCCTGGCAAACAGGTTATAATGCAATTAGCAAATTATGTTATTATGTATTGGTTTATTGTGATTCATGTGTACATTTTTGCATGACTATATCTTTTAGTGTAAATTGAATTGTATATGTGAACATTCAAGCTGGAAGGTCCTGGGGAAGAGGGCGATTCCCCCGAAAACGCATTGATCTATGAATATTGGTTTTACTGCCAACCTCCCAGGAAAACTGGACTGAGTTGGTCGTGGTTATGACCTCCGAATTTGCAAGCTACCACAAGATATTTTTCGAATTGGTTTACTTTAAATTGTTTGTGCAATCAATATGCTGTAATAAAAATCTTTTTACACCATATAATACTGTTGTTGACCACTTGTGGTGTACTTAAATTCCCAGTTTTGGTATGGATAGTTTAGGTATATTTATGGTGTGTAGGTGTATTTTAAATGATTGAGACAGACTATCAACCAAAAATCCAGAAAAAACACAATACAAATGTTATAAATGGAGTTGCAGTTCAGTGAGTAAAATAAGCATTTGATCCCAAAGCAAAACATGACTTGGTGGCAAGCACAGAGGTCAGACGTTTCTTGTAGGTGGTGACCAGGTTTGCACACATCTCAGGAGGGTTTTTTGATCTTCTCTTCCTTACAGATCTTCTCTAAATCCTTAAGGATGCTTGGCAAGTCAAAGTTTCAGCTCCCTCTATAAATTTTCTATAGGATTAAGGTCTGGAGGCTGGCTAGACCACTCCATGACCTTAACGTGCTTCTTCTTGAGACACTCCTTTGTTGTCTTGGCGGTATGTTTTGGGTGATTGTCATGCTGGGAGACCCATCCACGATCCATCTTCAGTGTTCTGGCTGAGGGAAGAAGGTTCTCATTCAAAATTTTACAATACATGGGCCCCGTCCATTGGCCCCTAAATGCGGCAAAGTCGGCCTTCACCTTTATCAGAGAAACAGCCCCAAAAAATTGTTTCCACCTCCGTGCTTGACTGTAGGGATGGTGTTCTTAGGGTCATAGTCAGTATTTTTCTTCCTCCAAATATGGCGAGTCGAGTTAATGTCAAAGAGCTGAATTTTGGTCTTCTTTGACCACAGCACTTTCTCCCAATCCTTCTCTGAATCATTTAGATGTTCATTGGCAAACTTCGGACGGGCCTGTACATGTGTCTTCTTGAGGAGGGGGACCTTGTGGGCGCTGCAGGATTTCAATCCATGGCGACGTAATTTGTTACCAATGGTTTGTTTGGTGACTGTGGTCCCAATGGCCTTGAGATCCTTCACAAGCTCCTCCCGTGAAGTTCTGGGCTGATCCCTCACTTTTCTCATGATCATCCTCACCCCATGAGGAGAAACCTTGCATGGAGCTCCAGACCGAGGGCGATTGATGGCTATTTTGTATTTTTTCCATTGGCGAATAATCGCTCCAACAGTTGTCTTCTTCTCACCAAGCTTCTTGCTGATGGTCTTGTAGCCCATTACAGCCTTGTGCAGGTCTACAATCTTCTCCCTGACGTCCTTGGACAGCTTTTTGGTCTTGCCCATGATGGTGAGGTTTGAATGGAAGAGATTCTGTGGACAGGTGTCTTTTATACACATAATGAGTGTATGCAGGAGATCAAATAATTTTCGCCACTGTGTATCCCAGGAATCTGTACACATAATAATTCCCCAGCCAATTGAATGTAGATTGGCCGCTGGCCGTCTTTATAATGAAGGATCCGTGTTTCTATTCTGCTTCTTCTTCAGGCATTAACAGGAGATGTCATATGTATTATTCTTACACTGTTTATTAAGTATCTTTGTCACTCATTTGTGTTCAGCTTGCCCCCCCCCCCCAGGCATGTTTAACGCCGGCATCTCTCCATGGCTGTGCAGCCAATTAAAGAGCAGAAGTGACGGCGCGGGCAGAACGCTCGAAGCCTTCTCACACAAGTTCATGCCGATCCATTTCGCCTCGGCGGCTTCTGCTGCTTAACTGGCTGCTGTCATGGCACAACACATTGTAGAAATTGTGTTAATTATTTCTTGAACTGCAACAACAGCGGCTGTGACCTCAGAGCAATGTCACCTCTACAGAAGGCAGTCACAGATGCTGCACCGGGGGAAGAGATCCTGTTGTTGGCACTACCAGGTTCCAAGTACATTAACTCCATCGTAACCAGGGATTGCCGAGCTCTGCCGTCTCAGCGCTGTCTATAAAAGGTCTGCATTGAAGAAGTGGTCACATCCATACTGGTCCATACTAGTCCGCCTTCACACTGCTTGCTACGGGTGAGCAGATACTGGACCTCCTGATGGGAATGCAGCATCACCGGCATCATTATTCCTCTGACAGTTCCCATATGATGGCCTTTCTCAACTGTTTTAACATGGAGGAACCCTTGAAATACTGTTCAGGTCTCAGAGAACCTCTGCCAACAATACTGTATCCATAGCTCATAGTACATTAACACAGTGGTCAGTGGGAAGAATGTTCCATATAATGGTGATCAATGAGAAGAATGCTCCTTACATTGGTGATCAATGAGAAGAATGCTCCTTACATTGGTGATCAGTGAGAAGAATGCTCCTTACATTGGTGATCAATGAGAAGAATGCTCCTTACATTGGTGATCAATGAGAAGAATGCTCCTTACATTGGTGATCAATGAGAAGAATGTTCCTTACATTGGTGATCAGTGGGAAGAATGCTCCTTACATTGGTGATCAGTGAGAAGAATGTTCCTTACATTGGTGATCAGTGAGAAGAATGTTCCTTACATTGGTGATCAGTGAGAAGAATGTTCCTTACATTGGTGATCAGTGGGAAGAATGTTCCTTACATTGGTGATCAGTGAGAAGAATGTTCCTTACATTGGTGATCAGTGAGAAGAATGTTCCTTACATTGGTGATCAGTGAGAAGAATGTTCCTTACATTGGTGATCAGTGAGAAGAATGCTCCTTACATTGGTGATCAGTGAGAAGAATGCTCCTTACATTGGTGATCAATGAGAAGAATGCTCCTTACATTGGTGATCAATGAGAAGAATGCTCCTTACATTGGTGATCAATGAGAAGAATGTTCCTTACATTGGTGATCAGTGAGAAGAATGTTCCTTACATTGGTGATCAGTGGGAAGAATGTTCCTTACATTGGTGATCAGTGAGAAGAATGTTCCTTACATTGGTGATCAGTGAGAAGAATGTTCCTTACATTGGTGATCAGTGAGAAGAATATTCCTTACATTGGTGATCAGTGAGAAGAATGTTCCTTACATTGGTGATCAGTGAGAAGAATGCTCCTTACATTGGTGATCAGTGAGAAGAATGTTCCTTACATTGGTGATCAGTGGGAAGAATGTTCCTTACATTGGTGATCAGTGAGAAGAATGTTCCTTACATTGGTGATCAGTGAGAAGAATGTTCCTTACATTGGTGATCAGTGAGAAGAATGTTCCTTACATTGGTGATCAGTGGGAAGAATGTTCCTTACATTGGTGATCAGTGAGAAGAATGTTCCTTACATTGGTGATCAGTGGGAAGAATGTTCCTTACATTGGTGATCAGTGAGAAGAATGTTCCTTACATTGGTGATCAGTGAGAAGAATGTTCCTTACATTGGTGATCAGTGGGAAGAATGTTCCTTACATTGGTGATCAGTGAGAAGAATGTTCCTTACATTGGTGATCAGTGAGAAGAATGTCCCTTACATTGGTGATCAGTGGGAAGAATGCTCCTTACATTGGTGATCAGTGAGAAGAATGTTCCTTACATTGGTGATCAGTGAGAAGAATATTCCTTACATTGGTGATCAGTGGGAAGAATACTCCTTACATTGGTGATCAGTGAGAAGAATGTTCCTTACATTGGTGATCAGTGGGATGTTCCTTACATTGAACAATGGAAACAATATAATGATAAAACTTGCACCACAGAAAAAAAGAGGCAATATGTATGAAACCAATACATTCTGGTGCAGCAGCTATCTGTATGATATAAATACCATCAAAACAAATAATTTCATGCAAACAGCACTAGCAACATTTCATATATGTGACAACAAACCATACACGCGTGGTGACGTCACATCAAATGCCCTGCCCTACGCGTTGTGTCGATTGACGTCCTACAAGGGCACAATCTTGGTTTGTTGTCCTATATTATATAAAAATGGTGACAGCGCTGTTTGCACACAATTACCAGAGAACAAGGGCCGGTATAATTTACAGTATTAGGTGTACTCACGCAGTTGGTCGAAAGATGTCTCAACTCCATCTGGACCAATGACAGAGCAAACGAGCCTCGCTTTGAGGAAAGAGGTCCACTTTCCCACTAGGGAGCGCATCCCACCCTCGTCATTCTACAATGATGAAAAATATTGACATTAAGTGTATCAATTCATTCCACAGGACACAGGAGTTCTTTAAAAATGAGCTTAAACACAATTCAATAACACAAATACCAAAATACATTGAAAGGTTTTATATAAACTATATTACCATAAGTATTGGGACGCCTGCCTTTACACACACATGAACTTTAATGACATCCCAGTCTTAGTCCGGAGGGTTCAATATTGAGTTGGCTCCGCCCTTTGCAGCTATAACAGCTTCAACTCTTCTGGGAAGGCTGTCCACAAGGTTTAGAAGGGTGTCTATGGGAATGTTTGACCGTTCTTCCAGAAGCGCATTTGTGAGGTCAGACACTGATGTTGGAGGAGAAGGCCTGGCCTGCTGTCTCCACTCTAATTCATCCCAAAGGTGTTCTATCAGGTTGAGGTCAGGACTCTGTGCAGGCCAGTAAAGTTCCTAAACCCCAAACTCGCTCATCCATGTCTTTATGGACCTTGCCTTTTGCACTGGTCCAAATCATTTGGTGGAGGGGGGGATTATGGTGTGGGGGTTGTTTTTCAGGGGTTGGGCTTGGCCTCTTAGTTCCAGTGAAGGGAACTCTTAAGGTGTCAGCATACCAAGACATCTTGGACAACTTCATGCTCCCAACTTTGTGGCAACAGTTTGGGGACGGCCCCTTCCTGTTCCAACATGACTGCGCACCAGTGCACAAAGCAAGGTCCATAAAGACATGGATGAGCAAGTTTGGGGTGGAGGAATTTGACTAGCCTGCATAGAGTCCTGACCTCAACCCGATAGAACACCTTTGGGATGAAATAGAGCGGAGACTGCGAGCCAGGCCTTCTCGTCCAACATCAGTGCCTGACCTCACAGATGCGATTCTGGAAGAATGGTCAAACATTCCCATAGACACCCTCCTAAACCTTGTGGACGGCCTTCCCAGAAGAGTTGAAGCTGTTATAGCTGCAAAGGGCGGAGCCAACTCAATATTGAACCCTACGGACTAAGAAAGGGGAGGCCATTAAAGTTCATGTGCGTGTAAAGGCAGGCGCCCCAATACTTTTGGTAATATAGTGTATCTCCTATCACCTTCTGCACAAACCAGACGTTCAGCTCAAGAGCCAAATGTCTGGACCTTCCAGTCTGCCTATAACCACTGAGGTTCACATCTAGTCCCAGGACAAAGGGGTCACCTACTGGTTCCAAAGGGGGTGGCTTGGTGGACTATTCAAAAGAGGAGCTCCTCTGTTATATAAATATGTGTTATCTGTGGCTTTACTCCATACATACAGATTATTTAATATCAAATGTTCTAAGCAGAACACAACAGTCCCAGCATGCCGATGTCTACACATAGCTTTATCAGGAAAGAGAAGAAAACTTGAAGTGGTGATTAGGTAGTGGTTAGAATTTGTTTTTAGAAGGTAGAATTCACAGACGAGAGGCTGGAACCACAAATGATGATAATAAATGAACACAAGGCATGAATGTCTCTCACCAAACATATCCGAGCGATCCGAGACACAACGGCCGGCCCGTTCTCGCCCTCCAGGCTCCGCTCCCGGAATAAGATGTACAGTTTGTCATCCTCTCTGAAGCTGCTCTCCGGCACCACCAGAGAGCCCACAAATACCGGATCTAGAGGTGAAAGGAGAAGTCAAAGATTTTTTTTTTTTGTATAGTTAGCAGGACACTGAGATTGAAACATTTGTACAAATTCTATCACAAGTTTGTGACAATGTTTAGTTGTCATCCAAAAATTGACTGGACTATACCATCTACTCGCCGCCTGCCTTGACCTCTGCTTGTACCCAACTACTCTGTCATCTACTGCCTTGTCTGCAGCCTTATACTTTGCTATCCCAGACTGCCTGACCACCCTATACTTGCTGCTTGCCTTCTCCTTGTACCTGACTACTTTCTCGTCTACGATTTACTCATTGTTGTCCCGGAATGCCTGACCAGTGACCACCCTATACTTGCTGCTGGCCTTGACCTCTCCTTGTACCTGACTACTTTCTTGGCTATGGTTTATTCATTGTTGTCCCGGAATGCCTGACCAGTGACCACCCTACACTTGCTGCTGGCCTTGACCTCTCCTTGTACCTGACTACTTTCTTGGCTATGGTTTATTCATTGTTGTCCCGGAATGCCTGACCAGTGACCACCCTACACTTGCTGCTGGCCTTGACCTCTCCTTGTACCTGACTACTTTCTTGGCTATGGTTTATTCATTGTTGTCCCGGAATGCCTGACCAGTGACCACCCTACACTTGCTGCTGGCCTTGACCTCTCCTTGTACCTGACTACTTTCTTGGCTATGGTTTATTCATTGTTGTCCTGGAATGCCTGACCAGTGACCACCTTACACTTGCTGCCTGCCTTGACCTCTCCTTGTACCCGACTACTTTCTCATCTACGGTTTATTCATTGTTGTCCCGGAATGCCTGACCAGTGACCACCCTATACTTGCTGCTGGCCTTGACCTCTCCTTGTACCTGACTACTTTCTCATCTACGGTTTACTCATTGTTGTCCCGGAATGCCTGACCAGTGACCACCCTATACTTGCTGCTGGCCTTGACCTCTCCTTGTACCTGACTACTTTCTCGTCTACGGTTTACTCATTGTTGTCCCGGAATGCCTGACCAGTGACCACCCTATACTTGCTGCTGGCCTTGACCTCTCCTTGTACCTGACTACTTTCTCGTCCACCTGCCAAGAATCCTACTTGCACCCGACTACTCTCGTCTATTGCTTTGTCTGCTGGCTACTCAATGCCATCTTGAACTGCCTGACTACTCTCTACTTGCCACCTGCCAAGACCCCTGCTTGTACCTGGCTACTCTCCTGTCTACTCATTGCCATCCCAGACTGCTTAGTATTTGTTGCAGCCTTGGCCTTATTTGTACCTGACTACTCTCCTGTCTACTGCCTTGTCTTCAGCCTACTCCTTGCTGACCCAGACTGCCTGACCACCCTATACTTGCCACCTGCCTTAACCCCTGCTTGTACCTGACTACTCTTTTATCTACTGCCTTGTCTGCTGCCTACTCATTGCCATCTTGAACTGCCAGACTTCTCTCTTTTTTTGTGTGTGTGTGTGTGTGTGTGTGTGTGTGTGTGTGGGGGGGGGGTAAGGTAAACAGACAGACCTCCAATAGTGCATTAATGTTACCAAACCAATTTATTTAAAATATGCTCACGTGACTTCTTCAGGGTCCCCTGAAAAAGTAATGTAATGTGACGTAACGTGTATGGCGTGGCCGTAAGACGCAGCAGACCGGAAGTGAAGTGAGAGGCGGAAACTGCGCTGTTTTTGCTGTTTGAAGCGCTTTTAATTGTGCTTTAGATGTGAGCATATTTTAAATAAATTGGTTTGGTAACGTTAATGCACTATTGGAGGCTTGTCTGTTTACCTTACCCCCCAACACATGGTCCTGGACCTTCTGAGAGAGGATCTGCGGAGGAGCCTGGTATGGTAGCCAATCAGCTTCTAACTTCAGCTTGTTTAATTAAGCTTTGACAAAATAAACTGGAAGCTGATTGGATTGTATGCAAAGCTGCACCAGATTGTGCACTCTCCAGTTATAGTAAATCAGCCACATTGTGCCCCCAGATTGCCTTACTATCTCTTTACTTGCCGCCTGCCTTGACCTCTGCTTGAACCTGACTACCCTCTGACCTACTTTACTTGCCGCCTGCCTTGACCTAAGCTTGAATCTGACTACCCTCTCACCTACTTTACTTGCCGCCTTCCTTAACCTCTGCTTGAACCTGACTATCCTCTCACCTACTTTACTTGCTGCCTGCCTTGACCTCTGCTTGTACCTGACTATCCTCTCACCTACTTTACTTGCCGCTTGCCTTGACCTCTGCTTAAACCTGACTACCCTCTCACCTACTTTACTTGCTGCCTGCCTTGACCTCTGCTTGAAACCTGACTACCCTCTCACCTACTTTACTTGCCGCCTGCCTTGACCTCTGCTTTAAACCTGACTACCCTCTCACCTACTTTACTTGCCGCCTGCCTTGACCTCTGCTTGAACCTGACTACCCTCTCATGCTACTTTACTTGCCGCCTGCCTTGACCTCTGCTTAAACCCAACTACCCCTTCACCTACTTTACTTGCCGCCTTCTTTGACCTCTGCTTGAACCTGACTACCCTCTCACCCACTTTACTTGCTGCCTGCCTTGACTTCTGCTTGAACCCGACTACCCTCTCACCTACTTTACTTGCCGCCTTCCTTAACCTCTGCTTGAACCTGACTATCCTCTCACCTACTTTACTTGCTGCCTGCCTTGACCTCTGCTTGTACCTGACTATCCTCTCACCTACTTTACTTGCCGCTTGCCTTGACCTCTGCTTAAACCTGACTACCCTCTCACCTACTTTACTTGCTGCCTGCCTTGACCTCTGCTTGAAACCTGACTACCCTCTCACCTACTTTACTTGCCACCTGCCTTGACCTCTGCTTGAAACCTGACTACCCTCTCACCTACTTTACTTGTCACCTGCCTTGACCTCTGCTTGAACCTGACTACCCTCTTACCTACTGCCTTGTCTACTGCCTACTTTAGACCCTTTTCACACTGGGGCCGCTTTAGTGCTAAAATGCCGCTTGCGTTAGTGCTGTTCAATCAGTGCTTTTTATCCGCTAGCGAGGTGCTTTTAATCCCAAAGACGGGGTTAAAAGCGCCCCGTGTTGCGGCGCTTTTGAAGCGCTGCCCATTTCTTTCAATGGGCAGGGGCGTTTTGGGAGCGCTAAACACAGCGCTCCCAAACCGCTCCAAAGAAGCTGCTTGCAGGACTTTTCCTAACGTCCCAGCAAGCGCACCGCCCCCCCCAGTGTGAAAAGTGACACTGAAATGAATGAGGTGGTTTTCAGGCGCTATTTCTAACGCTAAAACGCCTAAAAAAAGCGCCTCAGTGTGAAAGGGGTCTTATTGCTGTCTCAGACTACCTGACTATCCTCTACTTGCCACCTGCCAAGACCCAGGCTTGTACCCGACTACTCTATAGTCTCTGATCCTTTTTTTTTCCCTGTTAAGACAGATATCATTTAAAGCGATTTGTATCTGGGTTCAGATGAGAAGCGATTTTGATGCAGCATCTTACCATTCAACCATCGAGAGTCGTACTGCTCGGTCCTGATTGGAGGTTTGATACCCATTGTGCGGAATATGGCGGAATCGGTCCCCATGTAATCCACCTGGACTCCCGCATACAGAACCCCATCTGTACAAAAAAGAAAACAACAACAGGAGTTTGGCTTCAGATGCAATTTAAATAGAACAGTTTCTCTCCATTCCGTGACCTTATTGGGTAATTAATGCGGAACAAAAACAGCTATGATGTGAAACGCGCTCTTCATCCGTCACCTACAGCAAGTAGAACGTCTCACTGGTCCACATACACGGGAAATCGCATTGGTTGCAACGGGTAACCATATTTTATGGACACTCTCAGTGCACTTTATACCGCTTTACGGAACAAGTCTGCATATCTACGAGCTTCCATATGACATTGTACAACACACACCATGGATTACTTCCTCTTGTATTGTTATATTGTGGCTTTTGTATGATCCAATGGCTTTGTCACTTCCTGCTATGGAAAACCAAATCTGCTCCATTGCTGGAGTGCAGCTACTCGGAGGACCGTTTTATTGGATAAGAACCGAGCGTGTACATACAATTTATTTGGGAAACACACAGATACAGTGCCTTGAAAAAGTATTCACACCTCTTGAAATTTCCCACATTTTGTCATGTTACATCCAAAAACGTAAATGTATTTTATTGGGATTTTATGTGATGGACCAACACAAAGTGTCACATAATTGTGAAGTGGAAGGAAAATGATAAATGATACAAATAAATATGTGAAAAGTGTGGGGGGGGGGACATTTGTATGGCGCCCGCCGGAGTCAATACTTTGTAGAACCCCCTTTCTCTACAAGTCTTTTTGGGGGTGTCTCTACCAGCTTTGTACATCTAGAGAGGACATTTCTGCCCATTCTTCTTTTCAAAATATCTCAAGCTCTGTCAGATTGGATGGAGAGCGTCTGTGACCAGCAATTTTCATGTCTTGCCACAGATTCTCAATGGGATTTAGGTCTGGACTGTGACTGGGCCATTCTAACACATGAATATGCTTTGATCTAAACCATTCCATTGTAGCTCTGGCTGGATGTTTCGGGTCGTTGTCCTGCTGGAAGGTGAACCTCCACCCCAGTCTCAAATCTTTTGTAGACTCTAACAGGTTTTCTTCTAAGATTGTCCTGTATTTGTCTCCATCCATCTTCCCATCAACTCTGACCAGCTTCCCTGTCCCTGCTGAAGAAAAGCATCCCCACCACATGATGCTGCCACCACCATGTTTCACGGTGGGGATGGTGTGTTCAGGGTTATGTGCAGTGTTAGTTTTCCGCCACACATTTTGCTTTTCGGCCATAAAGTTGAATTTTGGTCTCATGTGACCAGATCACCTTCTTCCACATGTTTGCTGTGTCCTCCACATGGCTTCTCACAAACTACAAACAGGACTTCTTATGACTTTCTTTCTCCAATGTCTTTCTTCTTGTCACTCTTCCATAAAGGGCAGATTTGTGGAGAACACGACTAATAGTTGTCCTGTGGACAGATTCTCCCACCTGAGCTGTGGATCTCTGCAGCTCCTCCAGAGTTACCATGGACCTCTTGGCTCTTCTCTGATGAATGCTCTCCTTGCCCGGCCGGTCAGTTTAGGTGGACGGCCATGTCTTGGTAGGTTTGCGGTTGTGCCATACTCTTTCCATTTTCCGATGATGGATTGAACAGAGCTCCTCTAGATTCTAGTTAGGGGTATCAGAGTAAAAGGGAGCTGAATACAAATGCCCCCCCCCCCCCACACTTTTCACACATTTATTTGTATCATTTACCATTTTCCTTCCACTTCACAATTATGAGCCACTTTGTGTTGGTCTATCACATAAAATCCCATTATAATACATTTATGTTTTTGGTTGTAACATGACAGAATGTGGGAAATGTCAAGGGGTATGAATACTTTTTCAAGGCACTGTATTTGGTACAGCCCAAGGCATAAAATAATTGGGCTAAGCCCTTCCTTCTCAGAGCTGGCCGCTCAGCTGTCGGCTAATTGCCAGCTCCTTTCTCTACACAGTTATTCAGCTGTTGATGATATCCTGCTCGTCAGTCCTGCCTACTTAAGTCGTCCAGCCCAGCGGATCTCTGCCTTCGCCTTGGTCAACATCACAGAGACGCTCTCCTGTGTTCTTGTTAAAAGACTTGCTTGGCTGACATCCCTTCTGGCTCCAGATCCTGCTTGCTGTTTTACTACGCTCATCTCCGGCTCCCTAACGTTTGGTTTGTCTGACTATCCGTTCCGGTTCCTGAACTCTGGCTATGTCTTGACTACGTTTGTTCTATTTACTTTTATTATTAAACAAGTGTGATTTAACTGTACTTCTGTCTCGGTCTGATTTCATGGTTCCTGACACACAGCCTCCCCAATAAGTCCATATATTATAAGGGCTTAATCAGTCCATAATAGTCCATGATAGTGAACAAAGACCATAATAAAACCAATCACAGCACAAAGGTAGGCAGCTCCCCCCGAGAGAAAGAAATCAATCTCTAAAAATACAGTAGAGGAAAACAAGGGGGCGCCACTTAAGTGCAGTATTAAAACGACTTTATGTAGCAGCCAAAATTACACTCACCGCACATCAGCCGGAGTAGGAATTCATTGGGGACCACAGTGGAGCGCAGAACCGCAGACGTTACGCTGCCTAGGTAACACATTTCGGATCACCAATAAGCTCTTTTGTCAAACCTCAGAGCCGATTGGTTCCCAATGACTTCCTACTCTGGCTGACGTGTGGCTTTCCAGCTTCTCCATCTCTGCTGCTGGCAGACCCCCCCCCCTGTGGACGGACGATCCCGGTCACAGATGCAACCATACCGACAAGCACTCTATATGTGGGAATTATGTCAGTGTAGTTTTGGCTGCTACATAATGTCATTTTAATGCTGCGCTTAGTGGCGCCCCCTTGTGTTTTCCTAAACACTGTATTTGGAGCTGCAGAGCACCCAACACAGAAGAATGCCGGTAAATGAATAAACATTGTGGAGTTGATAAAACACACCTATGATGGTCGCCATGTTGTCTTGCTTAGGGTCATAGGGGCATCTTCCTTTCCCAGACTCGTGGGAGCCGGAGATAATCCTAAACACATAGTCCTGGAAAAAGAAAGAAGACAGAACGATACAGTATGTGTGTGAGGATCCCGGGGATAAAAGAAAAGTTATTTCAATCCTCCGGTTATATGTGACTGTAGGAGAAGAACGCAGGTCCTCCTCGACCTTCCTGGTGGTTGAGCTCTCTGTCTTCTGGGTGTCTCCTCAGACAATTCCTCTCCAAGACACTCCTACAAATCAATCATTTTGTATAGTAGGGTAAAAAGAAAAGAAGTCCTAAAAGACGCACATCACAGCAAAAAAAACCTGTAAGGAGGTGTAGGACAGTCTCAGCCCAGGATCTAACCAGACCACGCTCCAATGCGTTTCACTCTGGGGAAACGTGTCGGACGCGTGGTCTGGTTGGAGCCCAGGCTGAGGCTGTCATGTACCTCCTTACAAGTTTTTTGCTGTGACGTGCGACTTTTAGGACTTCCTTTCCCTACTAGATGTTTTGAGCTGGGGCGAGCTCTGTCCTCGTCAGCACTCCTAGTGGTTTGTCATGCAAACTGGACCTGGTGGAGCCTTGAAGGGCACCTGGCATTTTTTTGCTGTAATTCTTTTGTATGTTAGGAAATGGATAGCAATACAATGAAAATGTACATTCATCCCCATAATAGAAGAATGGGGCCCTCCCATCCCACAGACTCGCCAGGGGACACCCACAACAAGTTTCCAAAATTTGGGACCGTGGATGACATCCCGGATGACTGCTGCTGACAAGGCCTGTGCTTGTAATCACACTGGAAGAAACACCATTATAGGTCCACTTCACTTCTGTAGTCCATACTCACTTCATTCAATCAAGTCCTGAGGAAGACATTTTGCCACAGTTGAAACCCGTTAGCTACCCTTTGGATTGCCCCCCCCCCCCCGACTTTTATTGGAATGAAGTCATATCTGGACTTTTTAGCAGTGATGTGGCACTTCAATATACATTTTTGTTAGAATATTACGATTCACTGGTATCACAGATTGCTCACAGGAGTACTTGGGGAGATACAAGGTAACAGATGCAATTTCTGGGCCACAGCTGAATAATGATTGAACATGTCATGGTCACAGTTGAAGTTTTGTGTCACTGTTCCTATATTGTTTCCTACAGAGGAGGGGACCCAGAGGAAATAAAAAATTAAAAAAACTTGAAAAAATAAATATAAATAATTAAAAAAAAAATAATAAAAATAAAGAAAAAATAATACAAATGCAAAATAAACATAAATAAAAATAATGAAAAAAACTTTTGTTTTGGATAAAAAAAAAACCAAAAATGTAAAATTAAAAATGTAATTTTACATTTTTTGGTATTTTTTTTATCCAAAACAAAAGTTTTTTTCATTATTTTGTTTTATGTTTATTTTGTAATGTTATTATTTCTTTATTTTTATTTATTTTTTTATTATTCATATTTATTTATTTTTCTTGGTTCCCTCCTCTGTAGGAACAATATAGGAACAGTGACACAAAACTTTAACTGTGACCATGACATGTTCAATCATTATTGGAACAGAAGATATTTTATGTGTGAAAGTTATCACATGGCCTAAAATAACTGAATGTTCTTCTGGAAACACAACTACAAGGAGAAAGAAAGAAAAGAAAAAGAAAAAAAAGAGAGAAGGGAAGGGGAGGGGAGGTGAGGTGAGGTGAGGTGAGGTGAGGTGAGGTAAGGTAAGGTAAGGTAAGGGAAGAGAAGAGAAGAGAAGAGAAGGAAAAAGAGGAGAAAGAAAGGAAAAGTAGAGAAAGAAAAATAAGAGAAGAGAAAGAAAAGAAAGAAAGGAAAAGAAGAGCAGAGAAAGAAAAAGAAGAGAAGAGAAAGAAAAAGAAGAGAAGAGAAAGAAAAAGAAAGAAAAGAAAAGAAGAAAAGAAAAAAGAAAGAAAGTTAAAGAAAAGAAGAGAAAGGAAAAGAAAGAAATTAAAAGAAAAAGAGAGAAAGAAAAAGAAAGAAAGGAAAAGATAAGAGAAAGAAAAAGAAAGAAAGGAAAAGAAGAGAAAGAAAGGACAAGAAAAGAAAAGAAAAGAAGAGAAAGAAAAAGAAAGAAAGGAAAAGAAAAGAAGAGAAGGAAAAAGAAAGAAAGTTAAAGAAAAGAAAAGAAGAGAAAAGAAAAGAAGAGAAAGGAAAAGAAGAGAAAGGAAAAGACAGAAAGGAAAAGAAGAGAAAGAAAAAGAAAGAAAGGAAAAGAAGAGAAAGAAAAAGAAAGAAAGGAAAAGAAAGAAAAGAAGAGAAAGGAAAAGAAAAGAGAAAGGAAAAGAAGAAAAAGAAAAGGAAGAGAAAGAGAAAGGAAAAAAAAAGAGAAAGAAAAAGAAGAGAAGAGAAAGAAAGGAAAATAAGAGAAAGAAAAAAAAAAAAGAAAAAAAAAGAAAGAATATTAAAACTTCAAGTCAGCAAAGGTACTTTTTTTTTTTTTAAACAAAAAAAAAGATGTTTTTAATTAGGCATTGTAAACATGAAGGGCTTTGAGGGTCCTGCAGTAATGATAATTGCCCACAAGGTGGCAGTAAAGAATCTGACCTGGACACAGTCAAAGGGAAGCGTTCCAAAAGAAATTGGCTGTGAAAAGCAACAAATTGAAGGGATCACCTTTCTCTGCTTCTTCTTTAACAATATTAATGCTGCACTTGTTCATACGTAGGTAACATGTACAACCAACCAGTTTTATTAAAACGCAACGCTTTCTCATGTCTTTGGCATGCTGGGACTTATAGTACCGCCTTGGTCAGATGAGCAAGTTAGATGGTCATAATCCAGATTTCTCTTTTTTTTGCTACATTAAAGCCGAGGTCCACCCTAAAAAAACATTTATACATTAACATTTTCTTTTAAATAAATTAAAAAAAAAAAAAAAAAAAAAAGGCTCCACTGCCTGTTTCCCTTAGTTAGGATGGCGGCGCCAGCACCCAGTCCGATGGATGGATCGGCCTGGGGGGGGCGACATCATGGGCTCGCTGGAAAGGTAAGCGCCCTTATTAAAAGTCAGCAGCTACAGTGTTTGTAGTTGCTGACTTTAAAAAAAAAAAAAAAAACGTCTGGAGCACCACTTTACTTGGAATAAACGAACGTTTTCATGCATGGTATAAAAATAACCATTAGGATTCATTCACGTGCTTTGGCCTCTAAAGGGCGACGAGTTCAGATTGCTCTTCAGAGAGCATTCAACCCCTGCTTTAACCCCTCTAGCCCTGGCACTAGAGTGCCACAACCCGGCTGGTGGGCACATTAAGAGCGCCCCCCCCTCATTCACTTGGATGGGTCGTATTCAACGGAGGCTGTCAGATTTTTATCTCTAGGAACAAAAATGGAAATTGAAGCGCCACATCACTGCTAAGAGGTCCGGATACAACTTTATTCCACAAAAATAAGAGGGACAATCCATAATATTTTTTTTGGGGGGGGGGGGGGTCCAAAAATGCTCCCTTCATCGGGGCTTGATTGAGAAGGATGTGAATGAACTGGACCTATTACCGGGATTTCTTCCAGTGTGATGACAAGCACAGGTCTCGCTGGCAGCTCTCTGTGTTCCTGCTGCAGATTTTCCCCTCACTTCCTGTCTGGTGAAATGTTGTCATCAGGACAGGAAGTGAGGGTAAATCTCTATCTCTAAGGAGCCCCGGATAGCAGTAAAAACCTTACAGAGATTCTAATCCGCCACCATACACTACACTACAAGCTGACTGTTTTGCTTTTATTAAAAGTGAAACAAAAACAGCATTACTGCTACAGATACAGTACATCAAATGTAGAGGAAATGCCGCCTATGATGCAGCGCCCCCTACAGTATGGTGTCGGGGACAGGTCCATCCAGCATCCAAGGCAAGGATGCAGAACTGCGTCCCTACCCCACCCTACCTACTTTTATTATCGCCCCCCCCCCTTGCTCTGCTGTGCCCAGGGGCAGCTGCCCCTCATGCCCACCCCTTGTCCCGGCCCTGCTTTCTTGGCACTGGGAATACACTTTTTTCACAAATGCATGAAGAATGTAAGTGGATTTCATGCAACTTATCACTTATGCAAATTATCTGTGCAGTCTGTAATATTTTCACTTTTTTGATCTTTCTTAGAGTGTGATACAAATTTTCCCTGAGGAAGACTCTTGTTATAAGTTGAAACGCGTTGGAATGCTGCCACTTGACTTCTCCGTACTGCTTCGGTGGTGATTGTATCTCGTAGTAGGATGTATCACGATCTCTGATCATCATTATTTTCTTCTTCTTAGCATCATGCATTATAATTTTTTAATTCATATTATTGCTGAAGTTTTTTTTTGTATGTCATGAAATTTCTCGTGTATCAATAAATTACTACTTTTATTTAAAAAAAATCTTTTTGTTACATTGCCTTAAAAATCCCAAACCCGAGGTTTATATTTGCTCTTTAAACTGTTTATGGGATGATGGCAATGACACATCGAGCCCTCGGAGTCAACACATTCTCTTTATTGTCCCGGCCCCGCTTACCTCTGACCTCCAGCCCCGGTAGATAAGAGTGCACTGCGGCTGGTACGCTCCGGTTCCGCAAGCATAGAGATGAGTTCGGTTCACCGGCTGAATGACGCGCAGGTAATTGGCGCACTCGTCCTACAGCGACAGACATAGAGAATGTTAAAAGGAAGAAAGCTTTCGGAATAGGAAAATCTTGGTAAAGACGGGTCCCAGCTGGAAATGAAAAATTACATTTTTTGTAGTCGCTGTAAAATCCTTACAAATCCTACATTCAGGGACACAGTTCTGTAGCATCAGGTTATACTGCCCTCTACAGGAGGAATAAACACTGGGAAAAAAGCATGTCCAGCGTAATTTGGGTATGGCATTGCAAAGGCAGCCTTAAAATGCAACTAAAATCACTTAAACTATTTCTTATTTGTGATCCCACCCCCTCATCCCTAAAAAAAATTGTATTCAGAATTTTACAAATATTGTTACTTTTCTGTGCAGTTCCTGGTTTCCAGGCCTAGGCCAAGCCCCAACTCCTTCTGGGATTGCCTCCTGGGAGTGTCATGGGATTGCCTCCTGGGAGTGCAATGGGATTGCCTCCTGGGAGTGCAATGGGATTGCCTCCTGGGAGTGCTATGGGATTGCCTCCTGGGAGTGCCATGGGACTGCCTCCTGGGAGTGCCATGGGACTGCCTCCTGGGAGTGCTATGGGATTGCCTCCTGGGAGTGCCATGGGACTGCCTCCTGGGAGTGCTATGGGGCTGCCTCCTGGGAGTGCTATGGGATTGCCTCCTGGGAGTGCTATGGGACTGCCTCCTGGGAGTGCTATGGGATTGCCTCCTGGGAGTGCTATGTGATTGCCTCCTGGGAGTGCCATGGGACTGCCTCCTGGGAGTGCTATGGGATTGCCTCCTGGGAGTGCTATGGGATTGCCTCCTGGGAGTGTCATGGGATTGCCTCCTGGGAGTGCCATGGGATTGCCTCCTGGGAGTGCCATGGGATTGCCTCCTGGGAGTGCTATGGGATTGCCCCCTGGGAGTGCCATGGGATTGTCTCCTGGGAGTGTCATCAGATTGCTTCCTGTGAGTGCTATAGGATTGCCTCCTGGGAGTGCCATGGTACTGCCACCTGGGATTGCGATGGGACTGCCTCCTGGGATTGCTATGGGTTTGCCTACAGGGAGTGCCATGGGAATGCCTTTTGTGAGTGCAATGGGATTGCCTCCTGGGAGTGCCATGGGATTGCCTCCTGGGAGTGCCATGGGATTGCCTCCTGGAATTGCTTCCTGGGATTGCCTACTTGGAGTGCCATGGGAATGCCTTTTGTGAGTGCTATGGGATTGCCTTCTGGGTTTGTCATGGGATTGCCTCCTGGAAGTGCCATGGGATTGCCTCCTGGGAGTGCCACGGGATTGCCTCCTGGAATTGCCTACTTGGAGTGCCATGGGAATGCCTCTTGTGAGTGCTATAGGATTACCTCCTGGGATTGCCCTGGTATTGCGATGGGATTGCCTCCTGGGAGTGCCATGGGATTGCTCTGGTATTACCTCCTAGGATTGCCTCCTGGGATTGCCATGGAAATGCCTATTGTGAGTTCTATGGGATTGCCACCTGGGAGTGCCATTGGATTGCTATGGGATTGCTCTGGTATTGCTATGGGATTGCCTCCTGGGAGTGCCATTGGATTGCTATGTGATTCCTCCTGGGGTTGATATGTCACAGTACTCAGCGTGGTACCAAGCCACAAATTAGCAGCCTTTGTGCGCAGGCACGGAAACTTACTGCTCATGTGTAGTATATTGCCCATCCACTAGAAGCTGGTGGCATTTGTACGCATGCGCTGAAATCCGCCACGTGTGCACAGATGTGCAACTGGTCTCTTGCAGACCTTAAATGCCAGCGGTAGCGCATATTTGCATGCAATTTTTTTTTTGTGTGCAAAATATGCAACAGATTTGCAAAGGTATATATGGCGGGACAGAAGAGGAGTGGGGGGGGGGGGGGGGGGGAGTCATTCAGGAGTGATTATTTTAGCTGCACATAGAGACCAGTTCAGCAAGAATCTTGATTGCAGAAAAAAAGTAGCCAGCATAGCGGTCAGAACCTTCTCCGGCAAAGACATCCATCCTCCTAGGACACTAGCAAAACATTCAGGCATGCTGGGAGTGGGAGGGGTTATCGTGGGCTGGCCCACAAATAATTTTTTTTGTCCAGTCCTCCTGTATGCGGCAGTATAACCCAACAGTATAAGCCTTCCTGGTTTCCTCAATGAATGAGAAAGAAAATAAATGATAAAAAAGGCTCAAATCACAAAGTGTTACCCCAGATTAGGACTTTTATTTTCAGCTATGTGACTGTTATTTTCAGACCGCTAAAAATAACCGTCACTATTTTGGAAATAAGGACCCTTGTTGCCAGCTTTGTAACTGGAGTCTAAAATGTAGCAACGTCATACAGATTTCCTTTGTGTAGGAGGACTCAGGTGTTGACTTATGGCACAGTCAGCCCTTTTCCTGTTTAGTTTTGCTGAATTTGAGAATTGTTATTGGGTCCAGTACTCAGCACACAGAGAAGGCTATCCAGGGCATTGTGGGCATTTCACATCATTCGAGACTGCAGAGTCCACTGTTTTCAATCAGAGAGGTGCTGCTTGGTGCCCTCGTTGCAAGATAAGAAAGTGAGCAAAGCGCGATTTGTGCAGCTAAATAGGAAGCACAGCATGCACCCGTACTGAACAAATATAAAACTACAAACTCTACAGAGAAACAACGTTTTTTTTTGCAGCCTGGACACTGGATGAGAAGATCCTTCACAAGCCTTTCTAGCAGGCTGCGTGAGAATGGATTAGAAGGGGACAGAATACTCACCGCACGTCCTCTGCCCGCCATCAGACATTCCTTCTGCCGGTTCGGGGCGGCCGGCCAATGAATCTGATAAGTGAGGAAAGAGAGAGCCGTCACTAATGATCCTGCAAGTACGCACATGAAAAAAAATGACACACAAAAATAGACATCTCCCGGAGGAGCTGGGGACTTCAGGAACGATCGATCCAATGAAAGGAGACATCATTCCAACAAGCCCAGCGGCTATGGCAGTATGGCCACTCACATGCAGCAAGGCTCCTCTTTGGTGGGCGACACAAAGCATTAAAAAGACATAAAAAGGGTCATCAAATCAAAAATTTCTTCTTTTTTTTTTTTTTTACTAGGGGTCTGCAAAGCATTGCCTCCGCAATCAGTAGATCCCGGGTGCAATGCAGGACCCCTGCAGACCGTCAGTATAAACTGCTTGTCCCTCGTACTGGCAGGCAGTTACACAATGACAGGAAGCATCAATGGACTATCGAGAGGGCTCAACATCACCCTGGTAGTTCATTGAGAACTACAACCTGACCGCCACAAAGGCTATCGGTACTTGTAGTTCCCTCATTCACAGAACTCTATGAATGAATGACGCAGCCATGTGGGCGGAGCCCCCGCGTGGCCACTTCTTTTTTTTTTAGAAAGTTGTGACAGCTTTAAATATTACGAGCAGTAGAAAATGATCGGTCCTTCATAACAAAGAGAGTGGTTTGGAAAATCATAGGATATGGGTTCAAGGATTCAGACCACTCGCCTGTGGTCTGAATCCTTGAATGACATTTTAAGGCATACATCCAAGTGGTCTGTTCTACTGCTGCCAAGTGGTAATTATCTACCCTATAGCTATATATATATTATTTCTTAAATCATGTTGTATTATTATATACATATTGTTGAATTACCTATTCATTTATATAATGTGTTTTTTTAAGAAATCTATAATACTTTCCCCTTGAAGAAGACCGACACTACATATGGTCGAAACGCGCCGGGGACTCTTTCAGCATTAATTCTGTGTGTGATCATGTAATGTTTCAATGTACATTGTTCAGCAGCTTTCTCCATGTATTGTCTGAACGTATGCCATTTTTTTTTTACAGAGCTAATATTTTTAACAATGGTTATACCAATGTAACTTTACTAATTATTGTGATAATAAAACACATTTTTTCTAACATATGACTCTGTTGCTGCAGCTCAAAACCCCATAGGGAAACTTCTTATATTTTTTGTATTTTGCATCGGGGCGTGCAGCTACCCTAGCTTATTATGTACCGCCTTCCAATTTTTTTTGCAAAAAGATAATATGAGTAATAATAATATAATATATACAGTAATTATAAGAAAAAATAAAAATATATTAAATATTATATGATATATATTATTCTTAATATATATTAATCATAATATATCATAATAATAATCGCAGCACTCATAAGTACTAATACTCATATTTAATAATACAATATATAATAATAGTAATAATAATACTATAATTTTATCACAAAAATAATCATATTAATTCTAGATAATAAATACTCATATTTAATAATACAATATATAATATAATCACAATACTATAATTTTATCACAACGATAATCATAGATAATAACCATAGGATATTAGGTAATAATTATAGGTAATAATCATAGAATATTGTATTATTAATAATAATAATAATAATAGAGTAATAATATTAGCAGAAGTAATTATATAATATATATTCATATAATATAGTAGTAGTAAGAATAATAAAAAATAATAAAAGTAGTAGTAATAATAATTAATAAATACCGTCAGATTTAATAATATAATAAAATCGATAATGTATTATCATAATAATAATAATCATAGGTTCATTATCAATAATCATTAGATTTAATAATATAATAATCTAAATATTATATCTTTATCACAATAATCATACGTAATAATAATCATAGGGTATTAGGTAATAATCATAGGGTAATGTAACCGCTGCTACTTCTGAATTTCTACTTATTTGCTAATTCTCTGGAATTGTTACATTGAATCTCTTCGTATTTAGATGGCTTTATGTCCTATGACCCTTAGCTCCATCTAGTGGCAAAAGCAGATGGTGGCAAATATTTATTGCTCCACCCCCTGCCAAGAGGAGGATGGCGCTTACTTCTGACTTAAATAGAAATCAAGGCCCAGAATACAGCCTGGACTTGTAGAATACTTTTCACCTCATCCCACAATGTGGCTATTACCATCTCATTCCACAATATAGGTGATGGTAGTGTCTTCCCACCTCATCCCATGATCCAGGGCCTACAATATAAGCTACAGTACTTTGAAAAAGTATTCATACCCCTTGAAATTTCCCACATTTTGTTATGTTACAACCAAAAACGTAAATGTATTTTATTGGGATTTTATGTGATAGACCAACACAAAGTGTCACATAATTGTGAAGTGGAAGGAAAATGATAAATGATACAAATAAATATGTGAAAAGTGTGGGGGGGGGGCATTTGTATGGCGCCCCCCGGAGTCAATACTTTGTAGAACCCCCTTTCTCTACAAGTCTTTTTGGGGATGTCTCTACCAGCTTTGCACATCTAGAGAGGGACATTTTTGCCCATTCTTCTTCTTTGCAAAATATCTCAAGCTCTGTCAGATTGGATGGAGAGCGTCTGTGAACAGCAATTTTCAAGTCTTGCCACAGATTCTCAATGGGATTTAGGTCTGGACTGTGACTGGGCCATTCTAACACATGAATATGCTTTGATGTAAACCATTCCATTGTAGCTCTGGCTGGATGTTTCGGGTCGTTGTTCTGCTGGAAGGTGAACCTCCGCCCCGGTCTCAAGTCTTTTGTAGACTCTAACAGGTTTTCTTCTAAGATTGTCCTGTATTTGTCTCCATCCATCTTCCCATCAACTGTGACCAGCTTCCCTGTCCCTGCTGAAGAAAACCATCCCCATCACATGATGCTGCCACCACCATGTTTCACGGTGGGGATGGTGTGTTCAGGGTGATGTACAGTGTTAGTTTTCCCCACACATAGTGTTTTGCTTTTAGGCCATAAAGTTGAATTTTGGTCTCATGTGACCAGATCACCTTCTTCCACATGTTTGCTGTGTCCCCCACATGGCTTCTCACAAACTACAAACAGGACTTCTTATGACTTTCTTTCACCAATGTCTTTCTTCTTGTCACTCTTCCATAAAGGGCAGATTTGTGGAGAACACGACTAATAGTTGTCCTGTGGACAGATTCTCCCACCTGAGCTGTGGATCTCTGCAGCTCCTCCAGAGTTACCATGGACCTCTTGGCTCTTCTCTGATGAATGCTCTCCTTGCCCGGCCGGTCAGTTTAGGTGGACGGCCATGTCTTGGTAGGTTTGCAGTTGTGCCATACTCTTTCCATTTTCCGATGATGGATTGAACAGAGCTCCGTGAGATGATCAAAGCTTGGGAGATGTTTTTATAACCTAACCCTGCTTTATACTTCTCCACAACTTTATCCCTGACCTGTCTGGTGTGTTCCTTGGCCTTCATGATGCCGTTTGTTCACGAAGGTTCTCTAACAACCCTCTGAGGGCTTCACAAAACAGCTGTATTTATACTGAGATGAAATGACACACAGGTGGACTCTATTTACTAATTAGGTGACTTCTGAAGGCAATTGATTCCACTAGACTTTAGTTAGGGGTATCAAAGTAAAGGGGGCTGAATACAAATGCCCTCCCTGTCCATCATTTATCATTTTTCTTCCACTTCACAATTATGTGCCACTTTGTGTTGGTCTATCACATAAAATCCCAATAAAATACATTTACGTTTTTGGTTGTAACATGACAAAATGTGGGAAATTTCAAGGGGTATGAATACTTTTTCAAGGCACTGTACCTATTTGATCAGGGCCCCATGCTGTTTCATATGCATATAGCACTTTGGAAGGGCTCCGAACAATGCTGGAGTGTCAAACGCCAAGGTAAGGTATACATGTGGGCAGAGTATGCTGTTTCTAGATCTCCCCTAGACTTTGACTTTGCCATTAAAATGAAATATTCAGTATTTAAACACGACGAGGCCTTTATATGCCACATCACTTAACTAGTAGATGAATCCAAGCAGTATAACATTCTTCAGCCATGCTGCAAACCTTCCCACTGGCAGAACATAAAACCCCAATTTCCTGGCTTACAATTAAAGGCTCTCGATTGATGTTGCCCAGGTCCATTGACAGCAGGTAGTCACGACTCCCGACGTACATCCGGTCCTGATCCTGATCCAGGAGGAGGATCCGGTAGTCGCTCGTGTTGAAGCCAAAGCTGAAAAAACGTGCCGTGCGGGACTCCATGAGCTCTACGGAAAAATAAATCAATGAGCCGGTCAGGGTTGTATTAGTCAAACATTTATGATTCATACGCATTGCTTGTCTTGGAAGAACACGGGGGACATTTACCAAACCAGGGCAGGAGGGAAACCAAACAACGTTTGAACTGCAATAAAAAAAAAAATACACTCGGCTTTCCTATTTGCATCTCAAAATAGTCATGCCTCTTGTAGGTCTTAAAAAAAATGCGCAAAAAGGCAAAACTTGGTCATCATCAGAATGTACGCCGTTCATGAATATCCCCGAATGTTACATAGTGAGTCAGGTTGAAAAAAAGACACAAGTCCGTCCAGTTCAACCATAAAAAAATCCCATATACCCAATCCTATACCCACAGTTGATCCAGAGGAAGGCGAAAAAAAAAAAAAACCCCATGTGTTGTACTATATTTCACACACACACCTGTGAGGGGGAGGTCTGGGCTGGGGAACAGGCAGAGGCGGCTCTCTAATTAGGCAAATTAGGCGGTCGCCTAAGGCCTCGCACTCACAGGGGCCTCGCGGCCGCCTAATTTGCCTGTTCTCAATCACTGAAGTTGACGCCGGCGGCTCCGCCTACCCCCACTGGGACTCTGTGGCTTAGGAGCTGAAGGACAAATCAGATACTGCCCGCAGCCTGAGGAATAGCGGCCTCGTCACGGAGCGTCCCAGTCCGTGGGGCCTCATGTGTAAGTTTTGCCTAAGGCCTCACAAAGCCTAGAGCCGCCTCTGGGAACAGGGGTTGCAGTACAAAAGTATATTGAGGTGGTGTTAAAACAAAAAGTGAAAGCTGCGCTTAAGGTACTAAAAAGGATTATATAATGTAGTGAAACAAAAGCAGCCTGCATCAAGATCTAGTCTCCAAATCCCACAAAAATGATAATAATACAAAAGAGATGCGGCGCTAAAACATAATGAAAACCTGTGAAATCAGTTATTGAAATACTCAAAACTAATTAGTGCAAAGTGAAAAAAAATCAATAATATCTAATAACCCAAACTTAATTGAGGACAGTTGTTGAAATAAATAAATGCATAAAGTCCAAAAACCAGAGAGAAAGTCCGTGATAAATCAAGAAAAAAGTGCCAGAAAGGGCCACAACAAAGATGAAGATGCAGTGGAGAAAATCTTCTGTAGTTCCTCACACCCAAGGTGGTAAATCAGATGTGCTTACCAGATCCCATTGACCGCTATTACAGCAGTCAAAAACGGCACAGGGAAATTACAGGGATCCCCACAACCTCAACTTAATGGTACCGATGGGCGACAGATGGTATCTCAGGATTCAAAGAGAAAAAGAAGACAATCCATCGCGTAATACAGTCTGTACAATCATTTATTTAAAAAAGGAATGCACTTACAAAGCTTCCATGTAGTAATCAGCATGTCGCGTACAAATGACAATCGATCAGTGTCTCCGTCTGCTGCCTCCGCCTTCCTAGTTCGTGTACAGCCCTACACAAGGACGGACGTGGTGACGTCGTAGGGAGGAGCCTACGACGTCACCACGTCCGTCCTTGTGTAGGGCTGTACACGAACTAGGAAGGCGGAGGCAGCAGACGGAGACACTGATCGATTGTCATTTGTACGCGACATGCTGATTACTACATGGAAGCTTTGTAAGTGCATTCCTTTTTTAAATAAATGATTGTACAGACTGTATTACGCGATGGATTGTCTTCTTTTTCTCTTTGAATCCTGAGATACCATCTGTCGCCCATCGGTACCATTAAGTTGAGGTTGTGGGGATCCCTGTAATTTCCCTGTGCCGTTTTTGACTGCTGTAATAGCGGTCAATGGGATCTGGTAAGCACATCTGATTTACCACCTTGGGTGTGAGGAACTACAGAAGATTTTCTCCACTGCATCTTCATCTTTGTTGTGGCCCTTTCTGGCACTTTTTTCTTGATTTATCACGGACTTTCTCTCTGGTTTTTGGACTTTATGCATTTATTTATTTCAACAACTGTCCTCAATTAAGTTTGGGTTATTAGATATTATTGATGTTTTTTTCACTTTGCACTAATTAGTTTTGAGTATTTCAATAACTGATTTCACAGGTTTTCATTATGTTTTAGCGCCGCATCTCTTTTGTATTATTATCATATTGAGGTGGTGGCCTTGAGTGGAGATGTGACCCCATTCAGGCCTCAAAGTTGGACCTGCAGCCAGCAACGGATGCTGGGGGGGTTCTATACCTTCCTGCTCCCCAATCTTACACCAGTAATAACTTCCTTTACAGCTCTATGGTGTGACTGAATGTAGGAACCCGCAAAGGAAGCCAAAAGCTGGAAGAATACAGATCTGTGAAATGTTTCGGCTGGAGTTGGAACTCTTTTGTAGGCTTTGAAAGAGGTTCAGTGCGATTGGTAGGTGTTTGGAGCAATTACCTACCCTGTTTCCCCGAAAATAAGACCTATCGTGATTGTCGGTGATGGCTGCAATATAAGCCCTACCCCCCAAATAAGCCCTACTGTGTTTCCCCGAAAATAAGCCCTACCCTGAAAATAAGACCTACAAGGACTTTAACTAGAGCTTATTTGGGGGGTAGGGCTTATATTGCAGCCATCACAGACAATCATGCTAGGTCTTATTTTCGCGGAAGCAGGGTATGTATTCACCCTCCTAGGTAGGTGCTAGAATAGTTAGATAGAATGAGTATGTGTTTTGATAGGTAAATCTAGTTGCCACTCTGCTGCCTCCTTCTGGAGAGGATCAGTCCAGCCCTGGAGGGCACACCGCCCTCCCAGGCACTGCTGCTACTTCTGCTGTCATGAGGCCTCAGAAAGGAGACCTGAGGGCCTGGATGCTCAGACCCTGGAGCTAAAGAGAGCTGACTGTGGGGGGGCTGTCCGCTGAAGATTGGGTCTGGTATCACCAGAGTAAGGCGTCGCTTGAAAGTTGGAAGGAGGCAACCAGCTGTCCTTGAACCTTGTGTAAGTACAGACGCTTCTGAAAGATCTTGGGGACCCCTGTGCTTTTGCTATCGCTCTGGTGCTTTAGAGTCAGCTGTGGGTTTAGTTAAAGGGGAAACCAGTTTGCCAAGATAATCTTCTACTTAAAGGGACTCGGCTCTAGTGGCTCTAAGAAAGAAATTCACAGTTAACTACTATTACTGCTTTAAAGCCTGAAGTCTACTGTTTGCTATAAGCAGAGGCTTTAATATAGCTCGTCCTTAAGAATAGCATCAAGTGTATGTTTTTGGAGCATCCCACCTAAATCCCTCAACCCAATCCAAGTTCTCCCAAAATAAAAACAACACCCCCTATACTGGTCATAGAAGAAACGTGTGAGTGAGCCTGTGGGCCTGGCTGCATGGTGAAGCTTTGGGGAGGACCTGGACAGTATTCCTGCGGCTCCCTACGGGAGTAGTGATATACCAAGATCAGTATTTTTCAGCCAGGATTCCCCAAGCACGAGACCTAGTTTGCCCTATATCAGAGATAGGAGAGATGAAAAAACTCTAGGGGGGGCGGCTTTGTAGTGATAGGGATACGCCAACATGATGGGGAGACTCTTTCATTGGGGTTCTCGAATGATGGGGAATGCTGATATGATGGTGGGGTTGTCTGATGTGTAGGGGGACTTTGACGTGATTGGGACCTCTGATATGAATGGGGTAAGCATTGATGTGATGCCCCCCTTCACACCAATGCTCCCCCATTCACCTCTGATGTGTAAAGGGGCTTCTAATGTGAAGTTAATGTCATCAAAGTGGTTGTGTGCTATATCCCAAGTTCAGGTTTCCCATTGACAAGCAACATTTATATTTTAGACTGGTGTGCCTCAAGATTTGGCATACTTTTAGCAGGTGCCACAACTGAAAAAAAATTTGAGAAACGTTGACCAAGACGTAGAAGAAACCATGTTGGTCATTGATTGGTGTAGGTGGAGGCTGGTCAAAAGGCTTGGTGTGAGAATGTTGGAGCATGGGAATGGAAGCCTGGAGCTAGCACTGGGTGGTCCTCTGTGAAATGGGCATGCTGGCTTTATGGGAGAGAGAAGAGATCCTGAAAAAAACAAAACTGGCAGAGTTAGCTGACACATGAAATAGGCGAGGAGAATAGCCTACTTCTGGTAGCTCAGGTAAGCCCTTGGGTTGAAATGCATATGAAATTCCCTGAAAACTAACCAACTACAATGGAGGGACAGGTGAGGTTAGCTACCCCTATGAAGGTTGGACTTTGGATAAGCTTCCCAGTGAACAAAACCAGATAAGCTGTCTCCTGGCAGGAGCTAAAAAAAGGTGGAGGAAATGCCTTAAAATACCTGTGTAGAGATGTTACTGTGGCCAAGCTCCTATGAGTTGGCAAGCACCATGTATAGGACGGCATATGCATGAAGCCATTCCTGGAAAGAACCAGCTACACAGTTTTCCTACAAGACACTTCAAGACTCAGCAAAACATGGCTCCCTCAAGTAGAGATCACATTATCTTGTGCTTCTAAGAGTCCAGGCCAGTGTACAAAGCCCCCAATGTCCCCCATCCATTTGGATTTTGTTACAAGCTGCAAAGTTCAGTAAATGTTATGAAGTGTCCTGTGTCCAACATCACATGCACACTGCAGCTCCAGCCCCATATATATTATATACATAACTAGAAAAGTGTGCTTGTTCCAGAACAGCCCCATATACACTACCGTTCAAAAGTTTGGGGTCACATTGAAATGTCCTTATTTTTGAAGGAAAAGCACTGTACTTTTAAATGAAGCTAACTTTAAACTAGTCCTAACTTTAAACAAATATACTCTATACATTGCTAATGTGGTAAATGACTATTCTAACTGCAAATGTCTAGTTTTTGGTGCAATATCTACATAGGTGTATAGAGGCCCATTTCCAGCAACTATCACTCCAGTGTTCTAATGGTACAATGTGTTTGCTCATTGGCTCAGAAGGCTAATTGATGATTAGCAAACCCTTGTGCAATCATGTTCACACATCTAAAAACAGTCTAGCTCCTTCCAGAAGCTACAAAACTGACCTTCCTGTGAGCAGATTGAGTTTCTGGAGCATCACATTTGTGGGGTCAATTAAACGCTCAAAATGGCCAGAAAAAGAGAACTTTCATCTGAAACTCGACAGTCTATTCTTGTTCTTAGAAATGAAGGCTATTCCATGCGAGAAATTGCAAAGAAATTGAAGATTTCCTACAACGGTGTGTACTACTCCCTTCAGAGGACAGCACAAACAGGCTCTAACCAGAGTAGAAAAAGAAGTGGGAGGCCGCGTTGCACAACTAAGCAAGAAGATAAGCACATTAGAGTCTCTAGTTTGAGAAACAGACGCCTCACAGGTCCCCAACTGGCATCTTCATTAAATAGTACCCGCAAAACACCAGTGTCAACATCTACAGTGAAGAGGCGGCTGCGGGATTTTGGGCTTCAGGGCAGAGTGGCAAAGAAAAAGCCATATCTGAGACTGGCCAATAAAAGAAAAAGATTAAGATGGGCAAAAGAACACAGACATTGGACAGAGGAAGACTGGAAAAAAGTGTTGTGGACGGATGAATCCAAGTTTGAGGGGTTTGGATCACAAAGAAGAACGTTTGTGAGACGCAGAACAAATGAAAAGATGCTGGAAGAATGCCTGACGCCATCTGTTAAGCATGGTGGAGGTAATGTGATGGTCTGGGGTTGCTTTGGTGCTGGTAAGGTGGGAGCTTTGTACAGGGTAAAAGGGATTCTGAATAAGGAAGGCTATCACTCCATTTTGCAACGCCATACCATACCCAGTGGACAGCGCTTGATTGGAGCCAATTTCATCCTACAACAGGACAATGACCCTAAACACACCTCCAAATTGTGCAAGAACTATTTACAGCAGAAGCAGGCAGCTGGTATTCTATCGGTAATGGAGTGGCCAGCACAGTCACCAGATCTGAACCCCATTGAGCTGTTGTGGGAGCAGCTTGACCGTATGGTACGCCAGAAGTGCCCATCCAACCAATCCAACTTGTGGGAGCTGCTTCTAGAAGCGTGGGGTGCAATTTCTCCAGCTTACCTCAATAAATTAACAGCTAGAATGCCAAAGGTGTGCAATGCTGTAATTGCTGCAAAAGGAGGATTCTTTGATGAAAGCAAAGTTTGATGTAAAAACAATGTTATTTCAAATACAAATCATTATTTCTAACCTTGTCAATGTCTTGACTCTATTTTCTATTCATTTCACAATGTATGGTGGTGAATAAGTGTGACTTTTCATGGAAAACACAAAATTGTTTGGGTGACCCCAAACTTTTGAACGGTAGTGTATATATTATATACATATATGTCCATAGAGTGCTAGGTTTTATGAACTTGTGTCCATAGAGCGCCATGTTTTATGAACTTGTGTCCATAGAGCGCCATGTTTTATGAACTTGTGTCCATAGAGCGCCATGTTTTATGAACTTGTGTCCATAGAGCACCATGTTTTATGAACGTGTGTCCATAGAGCGCCATGTTTTATGAACGTGTGTCCATAGAGCGCCATGTTTTATGAACTTGTGTGCATAGAGCGCCATGTTTTATGAACTTGTGTGCATAGAGCGCCATGTTTTATGAACTTGTGTCCATAGAGTGCCATGTTTTATGAACTTGTGTCCATAGAGCGCCATGTTTTATGAACGTGTGTCCATAGAGTGCCATGTTTTAGGAACTTGTGTCCATAGAGCGCCATGTTTTATGAACTTGTGTGCATAGAGCGCCATGTTTTATGAACTTGTGTCCATAGAGCGCCATGTTTTATGAACTTGTGTCCATAGAGCGCCCTGTTTTATGAACTTGTGTGCATAGAGCGCCATGTTTTATGAACGTGTGTCCATAGAGTGCCATGTTTTAGGAACTTGTGTCCATAGAGCGCCATGTTTTATGAACTTGTGTGCATAGAGCGCCATGTTTTATGAACTTGTGTGCATAGAGCGCCATGTTTTATGAACTTGTGTCCATAGAGTGCCATGTTTTATGAACTTGTGTCCATAGAGCGCCATGTTTTATGAACGTGTGTCCATAGAGTGCCATGTTTTAGGAACTTGTGTCCATAGAGCGCCATGTTTTATGAACTTGTGTGCATAGAGCGCCATGTTTTATGAACTTGTGTCCATAGAGCGCCATGTTTTATGAACGTGTGTCCATAGAGTGCCATGTTTTAGGAACTTGTGTCCATAGAGCGCCATGTTTTATGAACTTGTGTGCATAGAGCGCCATGTTTTATGAACTTGTGTCCATAGAGTGCAATGTTTTATGAACGTGTGTCCATAGAGCGCCATGTTTTATGAACTTGTGTCCATAGAGCTCCATGTTTTATGAATGTGTGTCCATAGAGCGCCATGTTTTATGAACTTGTGTCCATAGAGCTCCATGTTTTATGAACGTGTGTCCATAGAGCGCCATGTTTTATGAACGTGTGTCCATAGAGCGCCATGTTTTATGAACTTGTGTCCATAGAGCGCCATGTTTTAGGAACTTGTGTCCATAGAGCGCCATGTTTTATGAACTTGTGTCCATAGAGCGCCATGTTTTATGAACTTGTGTCTATAGAGCGCCATGTTTTATGAACTTGTGTCCATAGAGTGCCATGTTTTATGAACTTGTGTCCATAGAGCGCTAGGTTTTATGAACTTGTGTCCATAGAGCGTCATGTTTTATGAACTTGTGTCCATAGAGCGCCATGTTTTATGAACTTGTGTCCATAGAGCGCCATGGTTTATGAACTTGTGTCCATAGAGCGCCATGTTTTATGAACTTGTGTCCATAGAGCGCCATGTTTTATGAACTTGTGTCCATAGAGTAGCACGTTTTGTGAATGTGTATCTGCAAAGCGCCATGTTTTGTGGACTTAAAGTGTACCTGCAAACTTTTAAATATAAAAGCCTAAGAGCAGCTACCAGAAGATGCTTGTTAATATCTAGAAAAGGTGCATTGGTGACCCTCCCTGGTATAGTTTCACCTTACCGCCTGTGCCAATGAGTGTATCAAATCAAGCTGTTTGACTCAATCAACCCTTTATGCTGCAGATAGAAACGGTTGGTATCTAGGAAGTTGTTGAGCCCCCCCACCCAACCCCACCCCATCATTAGATGGGGGGAGGGCACTAGTCCAAAAAGTCTGTCCATAGCTCCCAACTGTCCCTTTTCGAACCAAATCCCACTATGCCTCTTAGATGTAAACCCCAACTGCATGAGTGTGCTAGAGCCTGTATATCATTTTTAAGAAATATTTTTTTTTAGATCCTTTACATCATCTTTTCAGGCACTTTCCAGCCTACATGTGCCCTCAAGCGATGGCTGCATGGCATTTCCCAGAGAGGGTATCCTGATGGTGACTACCAGGACCAGTCATGGGGTCCCACAAAGCCCTCCTGACGTCTCCCAACCATGCCTATCCCTCCCCCCCCCCTTCTGGGGTGCAGTGGAAAAGAAGCACTAAATTTATCCACTTACACCCCAAAAATGAAAAAAAAGGTCCCTCGTCTGCTCCCATCTTCTGGGCCCCTCTGTTAATCTGATGGGGCCCAGGGAAATGTAATTTAAGCCCTGGTAAGCAAGTAGGAGTGGGGGTGTGGTCTAGTAACAATCCATTTATTCATTTAGGCAGAAATGAACAATAAAACTGCCCTGGGCCCCCCCCCCCATTTAGCTGATGAGGCCTGGGCCCACTACAATAGGACTGGTTGTACTGCCTTATCAGCGGCCCTAGTGACCCTCCTCTGCTCCCATCTCCTGGGCCCCTCTGTTAATCTGATGGGGCCTACGAAAATGTAATTTAAGCCCTGGTAAGCAAGTAGGAGTGGGGGTGTGGTCTAGTAACAATCCATTTATTAATTTAGGCAGAAATGAACAATAAAGCTGCCCCCCCCCTCCCCTGTTTAGCTGATGGGGCCTGGGCCCACTACAACAGGACTGGTTGTGCTGCCTTATCAGCGGCCCTAGGGACCCTCCTCTGCTCCCATCTCCTGGGGCCCTTCTCTGCTCCCATCCCCTGGGCCCCTCTGTTAATCTGATGGGGCCTTGGGAAATGTAATTTAAGCCCTGGTAAGCAAGTAGGAGTGGGGGTGTGGTCTAGTAACAATCCATTTATTCATTTAGGCAGAAATGAACAATAAAGCTGCCCTGGGACCCCCCTTGTTTAGCTGTTGGGGCCTGGGCCCACTACAATAGGACTGGTTGTACTGCCTTATCAGTGGCCCTAGTGACCCTCCTCTGCTCCCATCTCCTGGGCCCCTTCTCTGCTCCCCTCGGTTAATCTGATGGGGCCTAAGAAAATAAAATGAACAATAAAGCTGCCCTGCCCCCCCCCCCCTCTGTTTAGCTGATGGGGCCTGGGCCCACTACAATAGGACTGGTTGTACTGCCTTATCAGCCGCCCTAGTGACAACAGTGCACCTTGAGGAACGTGGGTTAAAACGTTCACGTTAAAAAAGGGCCACTTGAAGTCCATGTGACAACACAGAGGTACAATTAGGAGACAGGGATAGAGCGTTGTCACCCTGAAACAGGAAGTGCCTGAACAACGGGCCTTCATGGCAGGATCACCAGTTTTTTTTCTTTATGGAAGCTGCAATGAAAAATGACAACAGGCCAGGTTTTAGTGACTGGGTTCAATATTCAAAATCAATTTAGCAAAATTCCGAAGAAGAAGGAACGACATTTCCAGGCACAGGGCAAGTGCAGCCAAGATTTTTATTTTTTATTTTCTTTTTCTCCAGAAACGGAGGAGAGTTGCCAACTGCTGTTTATTATTGTGACGTTACGAAAGTGTCGTTAAATGGCCTTGCCCGTCATAAAAGATAACAACGCGGGGTCCCTGCGCTCGGTATTAATATTACCTGCAGATTTAAGATGAATTATTCATGACTGCGCCAGTCTCCCCCCCCCCCCCCCCTCCCCTCCACGGCGTATTTTATCATAACAACGTTAAGAGCCCGACAGCTGGCATATAACAGGGAATAAATACGGCAATGTTGAAACTTCTGTAATAAAAGCCAACAGCTACATTCGCTCCGATTGTGGAGAGCGATCCATTAGCAGAAATATGTGCGGCGCACACTGGAAGTAACGTACACCGCGGATCAGGATCAGCAGATAGAGAAGTACGGAGAGGCTTGGACGCATCCAACGAATTCCCCTTAATATCCCCCTTAAGAGGTCTCATAAATTGCTTCCCCGAGGTGCGATTCAAATTGATGATTAATTTCGCTCAGCCCTTCAATCCTCGCGATCCGACCCCCCCCCGCCGCCGCTCAAGCGCTGTATAGACGCTGCTTACGGACGGATTCCCCCCACCATTTATCGCAACCACCGCCAACATCCAGAGTTCCCTAATGGGGGATGGAAATTAGTAACGGAGTGAGATGATGAATTGTATACTTCTAAGAAAAAGATCTAGAGATTTGTTTTGGGGGTCCACTGGTGGACTTGATGAAGAGCGCCAGAGGAAGGAGAGACATCGGCGGCCCAGGAAGGCGCATACAGGGGGTGGTAATAGATTTAAAGTGAACCAATACATATACAGTGCCTTGAAAAAGTATTCATACCCCTTGAAATTCTCCACATGTTGTGTCATGTTACAACCAAAAACGTAAATGTATTTTATTGGGCTTTTATGTGATAGACCAACACAAAGTGTCACATAATTGTGAAGTGGAAGGAAAATGATAAATGATACAAATAAATATGTGAAAAGTGTGGGGGGGACATTTGTATGGCGCCCCCCGGAGTCAATACTTTGTAGAACCCCCTTTCTCTACAAGTCTTTTTGGGGGTGTCTCTATCAGCTTTGCACATCTAGAGAGGAACATTTCTGCCCATTCTTCTTCTATGTAAAATATCTCAAGCTCTGTCAGATTGGATGGAGAGCGTCTGTGAACAGCAATTTTCAAGTCTTGCCACAGATTCTCAATGGGATTTAGGTCTGGACTGTGACTGGGCCATTCTAACACATGAATATGCTTTGATCTAAACCATTCCATTGTAGCTCTGGCTGGATGTTTCGGGTCGTTGTCCTGCTGGAAGGTGAACCTCCTCCCCGGTCTCAAGTCTTTTGTAGACTCTAACAGGTTTTCTTCTAAGATTGTCCTGTATTTGTCTCCATCCATCTTCCCATCAACTCTGACCAGCTTCCCTGTCCCTGCTGAAGAAAACCATCCCCACCACATGATGCTGCCACCACCATGTTTCACGGTGGGGATGGTGTGTTCAGGGTGATGTGCAGTGTTAGTTTTCCCCACACATAGCGTTTTGCTTTTAGGCCAAAAAGTTGAATTTTGGTCTCATGTGACCAGATCACCTTCTTCCACATGTTTGCTGTGTCCCCCACATGGCTTCTCACAAACTACAAACAGGACTTCTTATGACTTTCTTTCTCCAATGTCTTTCTTCTTGTCACTCTTCCATAAAGGGCAGATTTGTGGAGAACACGACTAATGCCGCGTACACACGAGCGGACTTTACGGTGGACTTTGCCCGGCGGATTTTGAGACGTACTTTACGACGGACTTTCTGAATGAACGGACTTGCCTACACACAATCCACCAAAGTCCGTCGAATTCGTACGTGATGACGTACGACCGGACTAAAACAAGGAAGTTCTGAGCCAGTAGCCAATAGCTACCCTAGCGTGGCTTTTTAGTCCGTCGAACTAGCATACAGACGGCGGACTTTTCGACCGGACTCGATTTCAACGGATAAATTTTAAACAAGTTTCAAATCTAAGTCCGTCCAACTTTTGAGAAAACAAAGTCCGCTGGAGCCCACACACATCGAATTGTCCGACGAAATCCAGTCCGCCGTAAAGTCCGCTCGTGTGTACGCGGCATAATAGTTGTCCTGTGGACAGATTCTTCCGCCTGAGCTGTGGATCTCTGCAGCTCCTCCAGAGTTACCATGGGCCTCTTGGCTCTTCTCTGATGAATGCTCTCCTTGCCCGGCCGGTCAGTTTAGGTGGACGGCCATGTTTTGGTAGGTTTGCAGTTGTGCCATACTCTTTCCATTTTCCGATGATGGATTGAACAGAGCTCCGTGAGATCTTCAAAGCTTGGGAGATTTTTTTTATAACCTCACCCTGCTTTATACTTCTCCACAACTTTATCCCTGACCTGTCTGGTGTGTTCCTTGGCCTTCATGATGCTGTTTGTTCACTAAGGTTCTCTAACAAACCTCTGAGGGCTTCACAGAACAGCTGTATTTATCCTGAGATTAAATGACACACAGGTGGACTCCGTTTAATAATTAGGTGATTTCTGAAGGCAATTGGTTCTACTTAAGTTAGGGGTATCGGAGTAAAGATGGCTGAAAACAAATGCCCCCCCACACACACACTTTTCACATATTTATTTGTATCATTTTTCTTCCAGTTCACAATTATGTGCCACTTTGTGTTGGTCTATCACATAAAATCCCAATAAAATACATTTACCGTTTTGGTTGTAACATGACAGAATGTGGAAAAGTTCAAGGGGTATGAATACTTTTTCAAGGAACTGTAAAGTTATGAGAATACAGAGACTGGTTCGCTTTTGCTTAATTGGGGCCCTAAAAATGCATTGAATTCCTCCTGAAAAATAGCAGCTTCTCTACGCTCACCGGCCACTTTATTAGGTACACCTTGCTAGTCCCGGGTTGGACCCCCTTTGGCCTTCATTCTTGGTGGCATAGACACAACAAGGTGTTGGAAACTTTCCTCAGAGATTTTGCTCCATAGTGACACGATAACATCACACAGTTGCTGCAGATTTGTCGGCTGCACATCCATGATGCCAATCTCCCATTCCACCACATCCCAAAGGTGCTCTATTGGATGAGATGTGGTGAGTGTGGAGGCCATTGGAGGACAGGGACCTCATTGTCCAGTGGTGAGATGATTGGAGCTTTGTGACATGGTGCATTATCCTGCTGGAAGGAGCCATCAGAAGATGGGGACACTGTAGTCATAAAGGGATGGACATGGTCAGCAACAATACTCAGGTAGGTCGTGGGGTTTAAACCATGCTCAATTGGTTCTAAGGGGCCCAAAGTGTGCCAAGAAAATATCCCCCCCTCCCCCCCACCATTACACCCCCACCACCAGCCTGAACCGGTGATACCCCATCCCCCACACCATTACACCCCCACCACCAGCCTGAACCGGTGATACCCCATTACACCCCCACCACCAGCCTGATATCCCATCCCCCACACCATTACACCCCCACCACCAGCCTGATATCCCATCCCCCACACCATTACACCCCCACCACCAGCCTGAACCGGTGATACAAGGCAGGATGGGTCCATGCGCCAAATTCTGACCCCACCATCTGAATGTTGGAGCTGAAATCCAGACTCATCAGACCAGGCAACGTTTTTCCAATCTTCTATTGTCCAATTTTGGTGAGCCTGTGCCAATTGTAGCCTCAGTTTCCTGTTCTTAGCTGACAGGAGTGGCACCCGGTGTGGTCTTCTGCTGCTGTAGCCCATCTGCTCCAAGGTTGGATGTGTTGTGCGTTCAGAGATGGTATTCTGCATACCTTGGGTGTAACGAGAGGTTATTTGAGTTCCTGTTGTCTTTCTATCATCTGGAACCAGTCTGCCCATTCTCCTCTGACCTCAACAAGGCATTTTCCTCCACACAGCTGCCGCTCACTGGATATTTTCTCTTTTCCCCGCCATTCTCTGTAATCCCCGAGAGATGGTTGTGTGTGAAGATCCCAGAAATACTCAGACCAGCCCGTCTGCCACCAACCACCATGCCACGTCCAAAGTCACTGCAATCCCCTTTCTTCCCCCATTCTGATGCTCGCTTTGAACTTCAGCAAGTCGCCTTCACCACGTCTAGATGTCTAAAATGCATTGAGTTGCTGCCATGTGATTGGCTGATTAGCCATTTCTGTTACCAAGCAATTAGAACAGGTGTACCTAATAAAGTGGCCGGTGAGTGTATATTATGTACAAACAAAAAAACAACAGGGTCCAAGTGCAGTGGTCTCCAAACTGCAAGCCCTTTGTTTGCTTTAATCCAGCCCTCGGGGCACTATTTTCAACTACTGACACCAACAATGGGGCATAATCCCACCCACCCCCCCCCCCCCACTGACACCAATAAATGGGCAGAATTTGGGTACTTTGACATAGTAGTGGGCTTAGCACTATATGGCCATCTGGTGTAACTAAATCCCCATATTTTCTGAAAATGTTCAGGAGTTTTAAATAGCCTGAAAGGGGCCGGACACATGGATGGGGGGGGGGGGGGGGGGCGCCTGTGCGTCCTTAATGGATGGGCCACCCCTGGTATCATGAATCCTGAAGCCAGCCCTTTAACCCCATTGGTCCAAACTGTTGATGTAACCAGCCGACGTGTTTCGGGGGACAAACCCTCTTTTTCAGAGCAAAACCTCTGAGAAACTCAGTTTTTGCTCTGAAGAAAGGGGGTTTGTCCCCCGAAACACGTCGGCTGGTTACATCACCCGTTTGGACCGATGGGATTCGAAGGGCTGGCTTCCGGGTTTCTGGATACATGATGCGCTTTTATTTACATTTGGTTCATTTTGGTCCCCATATTGGGCTGTTTTTTTTTTTTTTTTTCTCTTGAAGCACCTTATTAGAGGCTCTAACAAGGCTTCAATATAGGGTGGGTTCGGGTCACAGAGAGCACGGCTCCGAGCCCCACCCAGGTGTGTTACAACAGCGAGGATCGATCCTCGCTGTTGCAACACTGATCCACCTCGCGGCCAAATCAGGAAGCCGGGTTTTGACACCGGTCACCTGATTGGCTGAAAGCGCAGGCGATCCTATTTGGGCGCCTATGATGAGGAGGAGGGGAGAGGAGCCGGAAGCCGCCATGGAGGACACGGGGCCGTCGCACCACGCTGTCTGCTGCCTGCCACTCGCCGCCGCCGCCGATGGGGTGAGTGCTAGACCGACCGGCAAACAGCGCGGGAGGGGTGGGTTGGTTGCCGGTCGGGGGGGGGGGATTGGTGGTTGTTTGCCGTCCCAACTCCCCCACCCCCCAAAAAAAACCAAAAAAAACCCCACCAGCGGCCACTGCATGATACGCCATCTTTACGTTTGGTTTGTAGACCCATCAGAGAGTTGTGCGGGATTTCCGTGAAGGATGACAGTGAAAGGGTCACTTTGGCTTCTTTTTATATTCTTGTCTTGAGATGATTTTTTTTTTTTTTTTAGGCTACTTTCCCATGAGGCCTCAGGCACACAGCACCAGGAGTGGTTTGGCGGACGGTATAGCAGCCGCCTGTTTTCATTGGCTGCCCATCTGAAGACTGTGTGGACAATGTAACCACATAAAAAAAAAATAAGTATCAAATAAACCCGACAAGTATTTCCAGAAACTGGGGGGGGGAGTTGCGGAGCGATCCGCTCCCGATATCACTCTGACATTCCGAGGAGGTTCTACCGAATTCCCGGGCCTGGTATCTCGTCTCTGTGTTTATAATATGCTCAGCTACAAAACCCATCGTAATGATTAGATAGAACAGTAAAACCTCGGTCTGAGAAAGCGTTGAGCAAGACCAGCAACATTTTTTTACATAAATTTCGACTTAATATACAAGAGATGTCTTGATATACAAGTAGCGTCATCTCACCACTGAGTATAAAAGAGAAGAGAGGGCACCTCTAAGTGTAGCAATATGGTTACATTAAACCGCTTCAAGGATTTACCCCCCCCCTCCCCCTTCCCGACCAGAGCACTTTTTGGATTGAGAGCGTTGTGCAAGACCAGCGACAATTTTTTTTACATAAATTTCGACTTAATATACAAGAGATGTCTTGATATACAAGTAGCGTCATCTCACCACCAAGTATAAAAGAGAAGAGAGGGCGCCTCTAAGTGTAGAAATACGGTTACATTAAACCGCTTCAAGGATTTACCCCCCCTCCCTCCCCCTTCCTGACCGGAGCACTTTTTGCGATTCGGCACTGCTGCGTCGCTTTAACTGACAATTGCGCGGTCGCGCGACGTCGCACCCAAACAAAAATTGACAGCCTTTTTCTTTCCCCTCCCCAAGTAGAGCTTTCTTTTGGTGGTATTTGATCACCTCTGGGGTTTTTATTTTTTGCGCTATAAACAAAAAAAGAGCGGCAATAAAAAAAAAAAAATAACGTATTTTTTTTTATTTTTTGCTATAATAAAATATTCCACAAAAAATATTAAAACCAATTTTTTTCCTCAGTTTAGGCCGATATGTATTCTACATATTTTTGGTTAAAAAAAAAAAAAAAAAAAAAATCGTAATAAGCGTATATTGATTGGTTTTCGCTAAAGTTATAGCGTCTACAAAATAGGGGATAGATTTATAGCATTTTTATTATTAATTTGTTTTTGTTTTTTTACTAGTAATGGCGGCGATCTCCGATTTTTTTTATCGTGACTGTGACATTATGGTGGACACATCGGACACTTTTGACACATTTTTGGGACCATTGTCATTTATACAGCGATCAGTGCTATAAAAATCCACGGATTACTGTTTAAATGTCACTGGCAGGGAAGGGGTTAACACTAGGGGGCGATCAAGGGGTTGTGTTCCCTAGTGAGTGTTCTAACTGAAGGGGGGAGGGGACTGTGCAGGGGAGATGACAGATCGCTGCTCACGCTTTGTATGAACACACGATCTGTCTCTTCTCCCCTCAGAGAACCAGAAACTGTGTGCTTTCACGCACAGATCCCAGTTCTCGGTGTGTCACCAGCGACCGCGGGAGCCCGGCAGTGATTGCGACCGTTGGGCACTTGCATCGCCTCCAGGGGCGAGCAGCGGGTGCCTGGTGGCCACAGGGCGAAGCGACGTGACATGACGGCGTTTCGCCCAGCCGAGCCATTCTGCCGCAGTAAAACTGCGGCGGCTGGTCGGCAAGTGGTTAATGAAGGTACAACATTTAGCAACTCACATGGTTGATGATTAAAAGAGACGCATCTAAGTATGCAGGGATCCGGGGCAAAGCTGTCCACATAGACTGTCCCCCCGCACCGCCATGGATGTCATCCCTTTCCACGCTGCGCCCCATGAGCGGTTCAATAGCCCTACTAGAGGGTAGTCTCTTCCCGGTCACGATTGCAGGGTAGTCTCTTCCTGGTCACGATTGCAGGGTGGTCTTCCCGGTCACGATTGCAGGGTGGTCTTCCCGGTCACGATTGCAGGGTGGTCTTCCCGGTCACGATTGCAGGGTGGTCTTCCCGGTCACGATTGCAGGGTGGTCTTCCCGGTCACGATTGCAGACCGACAGCGGTGAGAACCGGCGGTGTGGGCAGCCTGTCCTCCAATGGTTAGACTTGTGCTGGCACACCAACCTGCACAGCCTGCCTATCCCCCAATGTTCAGACATGTGGCGACACCCCGCATTGAACAGCTAATCACTGGGAAGGTCAGTGTACTGCTGTATCTCTGTCTCTCGCTGACATGCCTGCCCCCCCCCCCCCCCCCCTTTAAAAAAAAAAAAATTAAAAAATATTTTTTTCAAAATAGCCAAAAATGAAAAACACCTGTGAATGAAACGCGGCTAAAAGCGAGTTACCGTTTTTGAGGCATTTTGAGGCATTTCAAACGCCAAGCGCGCCTCAAAAAATCACCTTCTGAACCCATTTTTTTTTTTTTTTGCGTTCCAAAAAAAGCCTTATAAAAATAAATAAATAAATGGTATTTATAATGTTTACTTTACTATATACACAAATGTTTTGCCTTTCATTTCTTATCAATTATCAATTATTATAAAATCAATTATTTTATAATTGATTTATTTTAAGGTTCACATCTACTTTAAGCAATATTGAGCATCTTGGGAATCATCGAAAACCTGGAAAAATCCTCTCCTCCATTTAATTTTCCTGGGAGAAGCTGTTGAACGATCTCCTTGCGATGTACAGAGGACATACATATATAGCCGGGAAGGTCAACCAGCTTGGCGGGAGGACCAAGCAGAGCCCTGGTTTTAATCACGGCGTTTGATTAGCCGAGTTTCCAAAGCGAACACAAATAAACAAAAATTAAGGGAGATCCAAATTTGGCCATGTGCAAACTGTTTGGGAAATGTGCGCTCGCTCGTGGGCCAGGAAAAAAAAAAAAAATCTAAAAGAGCACAGAGAGTACAAAATAAACAACGTAATGACATTTTTATCTGAGCAATTACATTCAGAGCCAGTCCCATATTTCATCAGGACGTGGGGCCGGTTCAGATAACATCACGAGCAACAGACAGGGAAGAAAAAAAGAAGCAGGCGCTCTACGAGCCGAACCTTCTCAGGAGGCAACAATGAACGCGGAGGAGATACCCCATCCATTCATACATGGTATTACTTCTATATCGTCTCCTCGTACTTTACAAGGAACATTCTTACTATACGACCCCGCAACAAAAACCCATCAATATCATTTGACAATGTATCACCCTGGGGTTTAGTCAGGGAGCTCCTCACAAACTTGCTTGCCAAAAGTCGTTACCTTGGTCGATTGATAAGAGATCTATTGGTTTCTTCCTAAGTTTGGCCTTGTTGCACTTTTCTCTTCTTCCACTAGGTGGCCGGGTACTTAGCGGTACTAGATATGAGGAGGGCAACTCATAGGTTGGACTTGAAGGACTTGTGTCTTTTTTGGACCTTACCTACTATAACTCAAGGTCAGGATTTGAGTATATGGGGTATATCAGACCTTCCCAGGAGGCAACAATGAACATGGAGGAGATACACCATCCATTCATACATGGTATTACTTTTATATTGTCTCCTCATACTTTACAAGGAACATTCTTACTATACGACCTTGCAACAAAACCCCATCAATATCATTTGACAATGTATCACCCTGGGGTTTAGTCAGGGAGCTCCTCACAAACTTGCTTGCCAAAAGTCGTTATCTTGGTCGATTGATAAGAGATCTATTGGTTTCTTCCTAAGTTTGGCCTTGTTGCACTTTTCTCTTCTTCCACTAGGTGGCCGGGTACTTGGCAGTACTAGATATGAGGAGGGCAATTCATAGGTTGAACTTGAAGGACTTGTGTCTTTTTTCGACCTCACCTACTATGCAACTCAAGGTCAGGATATGAGTTTATGGGGTATCTCAGCCAATGGGCAGGGGTTTTCTTGAATCCCTTGTCCCGCTGGGAGAACCTATATATTCGGGTGAGGCCACGTGATCTATGTTCAGTGCCACTGGGTGGACGAATGTCATGCGCCCTGGGCTGCTAGGCCTGAGCCTGAGGACTATCCCGGGGACATCTGGCTGCTAGGCTGTCTGAAGGCCTATCCAGAAATAAGAGGGCAGGGCGGGGTTGGGACTGCGGCTTGTAGTCCAACTAAAAGTGACGGTTCTGTCAGCCAGAGAACCTGTCGGAGGTAGAAGGGAAGCTGTCGCCACAAAGGGACCTTTACCAGGGACCACAGTGAGTCATTGAAGTACCGGAACCATATTCTCACCGAAAGGGCACGGTGGAGAATTGGGAAACTTTAGGCGGTGATCAAGTCAGGGACCCAACCCCCAGAGGAGACTCTTGCAGAGCAGCCTTGTGAGTCAAGCCAGGGACCTCACCGTTTAGCAGGGGTGAAGCTTTAGAAGTGCCAAGCTAGGGACCCAGCAGGGAAGCGGGGGTGACGCTTGAGTGAGATACCACCACAAAGATTGGAGGAGCTCAAGGGATTCAGAGGAAGAGGGTCTAGTGAGAGACCGGGAGCTCAGTGTTGAAGAACTACAAGAAGCAGTTGTAGTGAAGCTGAAGGAACTGTTACATTTGAGTTAGGAACTGTTAAAGGACTGTTGCCATAGGAGACAACATTCCTGCATGTGCAGATGTGGCGCCTTGCTGGGGGGCCTTTTCCTGCACGGCTGTCCTCCTATTGAAGTCTCGGAGTCTGCCAATTGAATCTACAACGACTTAAGGGTGTCCTGGCCCTAACCCTCTTTCCCCCCAAAAATACAAAAAGGACTGTTAAGAGAAATAAAACCTCTTTTATATCCAAGAAGTGTCTGGCGCCCAATGACTTTCACCATCTTTGCACCCACTATGCCTCACAACCCACCACATACAGAAGGATGTCAGCTATCTTTGGCCTTGGAAGTCCTCATCATCATCACATACGAGCCCATTATGTGCCACTTACCTGCAAACGAAGCCCGCGATGTCCCTGCTGGTTGGCCGCGCCCATCTTCACCCCTCTTCCTCCCGGGGGCCGTGGACTCCGGCTCTGTGGTTGGCCAGAGACACGTGACGTCACCTGGGTCCTTGCAGCTGCCCTCTCAGATGATAGGTATGCACCGTGGCATGTCATCACTGGGCAAGGCTGCAAAGACCTGGAAGAGACAGTCGCCCCCCCACCCAGAAGATGCTGAGCATGCGCAGTAGAAAACCCAACAGCCTCTTGGGACACGTGACGTGAAGGCAGCTTCAACATCATCTTTACCTAGGCAAAAAAAAACAGGAGGTGCAGGGACGGGTCCCTGAGAGAGAACCTCAGACATGAAATATAAACAAAGCATATCCCTCTATAGTGTGTGCTCGTCTCAGTCCGGGGTAATATTTTTTGCACACGAATTGAGCTTTCTTTTGGTGGTATTTGATCACCACTGGGGGGGGGGGGGGGGGTTGTTATTTTTTGATAAACAAAAAAAGACTGACAGTTTTTTTTTGGGGGGGGGGGGGGGGGGGAGGGGGGACGTAGCTTCTGTTATAAAATTTTGCAAACAGATAATTTTTCTCCTTCACTGATGTGTGCTTATGAGGCAGCACTGGTGGGCACTGATGAGAATTGATAGGCGGCACTGATGAGACTGCAGTGATAGGCTGCATTAATGGGCACGGATCAGGCAGCACTGGTGGGCACTGATTAGGCTGCACTTATAGGCGCCACTAATGGGCACTGATGGACACTAATAGGCGCCACTGATGAGGCAGAACTGGTGGGCACTGATAGGCAGCACTGATGGACACTAATAGGTGCCACTGATGAGCACTGATCAGGCGACACTGATGAGGCAGCACTGGTGGGCACTAATAGGTGCCACTGATGAGCACTGATGAGGCAGCACTGGTAGGCACCAATAGGCAGCAATGTGGGCCACTGATGAGGCAGCACTGGTGGGCACTAATAGGTGCCACTGATGAGCACTGATGGGCACTGATGAGGCAGCACTGGTAGGCACCAATAGGCAGCAATGAGGGCCACTGATGAGGCAGCACTGGTGGGCACTAATAGGTGCCACTGATAAGCACTGAAGGGCACTAATAGGCAACACTGATGAGCACTGATTGGTGGCACTGATGAGGCAGCACTGGTGGGCACTAATAGGCAGCAATGATGGGCACTAATGAGGCGCCACTGATGAGCACTGATGAGGTGGCACTGATGGGCACTCATGAGGCAGCACTGGTGGGCACTAATAGGCAGCAATAATGGGCACTTATAGGTGCCGCTGATAAGCACTGATGGGCAGCACTGATGGACACTAATAGGCGCCGCTAATGAGAACTGATGAGGCGGCACTGATGTGCACTAATAGGCAGCATTGATAGGCTGCACGGATGAGGCAGCACTGATGGGCACTAATAGGCAGCACTGATGGGCACTAATAGGCAGCACTGATGAGAACCGATGAGGTGGCACTGATTGGCACTGATGAGGCAGCATTGGTGGGCACTAATAGGCAGCACTGATAGGTTGTACTGATGAGGCAGCACTGGTGGGCATTAATAGGTGGCACTGATAGGCTGCATTGATGGGCACTGATAATCAGGACACTGATGATAAGTGCCCCGATTATCAGTTCAGATGTCCCCTTTCACACTTGTCGGTTACCGGCTCTCTCCTCTCCTCACGCTGCCACGGAATTCCGATAACCAGCAAGTGTTTACATCCTGATCATCTGTGACTTGACAGAGCTGATCACGTGGTAAAGAGCCGCTGTAATTGGCTCTTTTCCCCGATCTTCGATCAGCTGTGTCCGAAGGTGCGCGGTTGTGGGAGGACATCAACAGACGCCCTCCTAGAACTGGACAACGGTACTGTAGCCACCATTCGGCAACATCGTGGTTGGCAAGTGGTTTAAAGAAGCCCTTCTTATTTTGACTGCTGATGCCAATACTTCTGGCCAGGAATCCTAATCCAGCAATTGGCTTCCCTGCACACCATTCGGCAATAGATAAAAGGGGGAGGTCCTTTGAGCCCTGCATGTAAAAATGGCTGCAGGAGATCAAATGTAACTAAAGGAGAGTGTTCATGATATGCGGTGTTTTAGCGGGATTTACATCTGATTTCATTTTTATTATTATACCACCACCATTTGTTGCCCCCATTTTGCCCGTCGCCTGTACATTCCCATTTGAAAAGCAGCTGGGCCATCATTGTCATCTCTGAGCGCCACACTGGGATTGTACGTTGGCTTCAGTCCTCCAATAATGGGTATATCAGGCATTCAACACAATGACAAGGCTAGGAGCTTCCTGGCACTGCCGGTCCAGACAGAGCCACCATTATATTATAACCGTGGGGAAATCCAGCACCTGTTGGCACGTCGGGTACGCCTTGCAGCTACAACGAAATAACCCCTCCCCCCCAAACCACCTTGTCTGCAACTTTACTGCCGAGGTTTCTATCCAACATACCTCCTCAATGGGTGACCCGGACAATGGAGACCTCCACATAATTAAAGGTTTGCCCATATATATACGATACTGAAAATGTGCCACTCTGGAGGAGGCCACGCTTATAGTGATCTGATCAATAATTGGGGCCACCCTTTGTAGAGATGATGGTTTCAAACAGTCTTTTTCCCCCAACTCAGGACAAAGGTTCACTTTGAGACTGGTCACCCGAGCAACTTATGCTAATCTTCCCTTTGCTTCCCCCACTGGGGACTCCCTTCCTATACCCATATGATGGTACAGGAGGTGATCAGAGACTGCAGACATAATACAGGAGATGGTCAGAGACTGCAGACATGATACAGGAGATGGTCAGAGACTGCAGACATAATACAGGAGATGGTCAGAGACTGCAGACATGATACAGGAGATGATCAGAGACTGCAGACATAGTACAGGAGATGATCAGAGACTGCAGACATAGTACAGGAGATGATCAGAGAGTGCAGACATGACACAGGAGATGATCAGAGACTGCAGACATAGTACAGGAGATGATCAGAGACTGCAGACATAATACAGGAGATGATCAGAGACTGCAGACATGATACAGGAGATGATCAGAGACTGCAGACATAATACAGGAGATGATCAGAGACTGCAGACATGATACAGGAGATGATCAGAGACTGCAGACATGATACAGGAGATGATCAGAGACTGCAGACATAGTACAGGAGACGGTCAGAGACTGCAGACATAGTACAGGAGATGATCAGAGACTGCAGACACAGTACAGGAGACGGTCAGAGACTGCAGACATAATACAGGAGATGGTCAGAGACTGCAGACATAATACAGGAGATGGTCAGAGACTGCAGACATGATACAGGAGATGATCAGAGACTGCAGACATAGTACAGGAGATGATCAGAGACTGCAGACATAGTACAGGAGATGATCAGAGAGTGCAGACATGACACAGGAGATGATCAGAGACTGCAGACATAGTACAGGAGATGATCAGAGACTGCAGACATAATACAGGAGATGATCAGAGACTGCAGACATAGTACAGGAGATGGTCAGAAACTGCAGACATAATACAGGAGATGATCAGAGACTGCAGACATAGTACAGGAGATGGTCAGAAACTGCAGACATAATACAGGAGATGGTCAGAAACTGCAGACATAATACAGGAGATGATCAGAGACTGCAGACATAGTACAGGAGATGATCAGAGACTGCAGACATAGTACAGGAGATGATCAGAGACTGCAGACATAGTACAGGAGATGGTCAGAGACTGCAGACATAGTACAGGAGATGGTCAGAGGCTGCAGAAATAATACAGGAGATGGTCAGAGACTGCAGACATAATACAGGAGATGATCAGAGACTGCAGACATAGTACAGGAGATGATCAGAGCCTGCAGACATAGTGCAGGAGATGATCAGAGACTGCAGAAATAATACAGGAGATGGTCAGAGACTGCAGACATAGTACAGGAGATGGTCAGAGACTGCAGACATAGTACAGGAGATGATCAGAGACTGCAGACATAGTACAGGAGATGATCAGAGACTGCAGACATAGTACAGGAGATGATCAGAGACTGCAGACATAGTACAGGAGATGGTCAGAAACTGCAGACATAGTACAGGAGATGATCAGAGACTGCAGACATAATACAGATGATCAGAGACTGCAGACATGGTACAGGAGATGATCAGAGACTGCAGACATAATACAGGAGATGATCAGAGACTGCAGACATAGTACAGGAGATGGTCAGAGACTGCGGACATAGTACAAGAGATGATCAGAGAAATACCCCTGGTTGGGCACCGGGGGTATCAGGTCCTGGGTTGGAATAGGAGTTGATCTGCAATGAAAACATATACACATATATACAGTCTTCACTCAGTGATCTCAGCAGCTCACAGACCAGATCATTGAGGCCGAGTGAAACTCTAATTGTGTCAAAGAGTGATATTTTTATGAATGTGTAAAAAAAACCTCGTCCAGATAGTACATTAGTTTTTGGCTTTTTGCACATAATTGGGTGTGGGGAGTTTTGGCACCAATTTTGCCACATGAACCTTCTAGGCCTAGAACTGTGATCTTTGCCACGGATAACGTCTTGGCACTGACGATATGTGGGGAAGTGATATCCGGCACATTTGAAGATCTCAGAGGAAGCCACCGCTCAGAAGAAATTCCCTCCCTGCTGCACTGCAAACAAAGGTCACCATCTGAGGACGTTACTGGTATGTCCATCCATATAACATAGCCAGCAACATAACCCCGCCCCCGATCTGAGAGAAACCACATGAAGCCCTTTCGGGTGAGACGGCCTAAGAGGAGGGGCCTCAGGTGGGGTTACTTTGCTTGCCGGACGTACTGGTAACATCATCGGAGTGCGACCGCATCTGGGCACATTTATCTGAAAAAATAATTATCAAACCTGGAAAAGTAATATCAAATAATGACCCAGAAAGTTCTTTAGCACCCAAAGTACTGGGGATGAGCTTGGCTTCAGTCTTATAGGAAGCTTTCAGTGCTGATGTAAGGGAGAACTCTGATAGGGACACCGATGTAAGGGGGAAGTGTGATGGGGACGCCGATGTAAGGGGGAACTCTGATGGGGACGCCGATGTAAGGGGGAACTCTGATGGGGACACCGATGTAAGGGGGAACTCTGATGGGGACACCGATGTAAGGGGGAACTCTGATGGGGACACCGATGTAAGGGGGAACTCTGATGGGGACGCCGATGTAAGGGGGAACTCTGATGGGGACGCCGATGTAAGGGGGAACTCTGATGGGGACGCCGATGTAAGGGGGAACTCTGATGGGGACGCCGATGTAAGGGGGAACTCTGATGGGGACGCCGATGTAAGGGGGAACTCTGATGGGGACACCGATGTAAGGGGGAAGTGTGATGGGTAGTCTGATGTAAGGGGGAACTCTGAGGGGGACACCGATGTAAGGGGGAACTCTGATGGGGACGCCAATGTAAGGGGGAACTCTGATGGGGACACCGATGTAAGGGGGAAGTGTGATGGGGACACCGATGTAAGGGGGAAGTGTGATGGGGACACCGATGTAAGGGGGAAGTGTGATGGGGACACCGATGTAAGGGGGAAGTGTGATGGGGACACCGATGTAAGGGGGAAGTGTGATGGGGACACCGATGTAAGGGGGAAGTGTGATGGGGACACCGATGTAAGGGGGAACTCTGATGGGGACACCGATGTAAGGGGGAACTCTGATGGGGACACCGATGTAAGGGGGAAGTGTGATGGGGACACCGATGTAAGGGGGAAGTGTGATGGGGATACCGATGTAAGGGGGAACTCTGATGGGGACACCGATGTAAGGGGGAACTCTGATGGGGACACCGATGTAAGGGGGAACTCTGATGGGGACACCGATGTAAGGGGGAACTCTGATGGGGACACCGATGTAAGGGGGAACTCTGATGGGGACACCGATGTAAGGGGGAACTCTGATGGGGACACCGATGTAAGGGGGAACTCTGATGGGGACACCGATGTAAGGGGGAACTCTGATGGGGACACCGATGTAAGGGGGAACTCTGATGGGGACACCGATGTAAGGGGGAACTCTGATGGGGACACCGATGTAAGGGGGAACTCTGATGGGGACACCGATGTAAGGGGGAACTCTGATGGGGACACCGATGTAAGGGGGAACTCTGATGGGGACACCGATGTAAGGGGGAACTCTGATGGGGACACCGATGTAAGAGGGAACTCTGATGGGGACAGTGATGTAAGGGGGAAGTATGATGGGGACACCGATGTAAGGGGGAACTCTGATGGGGACACCGATGTAAGGGGGAACTCTGATGGGGACACAGATGTAAGGGGGAAGTGTGATGGAGACACCGATGTAAGTGGGAACTCTGACGGGGACACCGATGTAAGGGGGGACTTTGATGGAGCAATAATGTAACCCGGATGTAAAGGGCACTCCATACTACCACCAGCACTCCATATTCAGCTAAAGAGGACACTTTAATGTCACCAACAACAATGTCTCAAAGCCACAAAGTAACGTCACGGCTTCATTTAAAAATTGTATCCCTTCATTTATAGAACTTTTTTTTTTTTTTTGGCCCACAAACATTCCTCAGAAGATAGGATGTGGCCCTCGCACAAAAAACTTTGGAGCCCCGCGTCCTAAGCCATTCTTTTGTTCTTGGCGGCGCATCCATCCCTATATCTTCATTAATCTAATAGTTCCGCTCGTCGAGGTTCCATTTCCCACCACGGTCCAGGTACAGACGCCAACTGGAGCCCCCCCAATTCCGGCAGATTCAGGAGTAACGTCTTGATCATATTGCGGGGAATATTGTATATTTTGCCAAACGGCGATTCCCCGGTGAAATAGATGTGTCAGCCCCCCCACCCCCTTCCTCCTCTACCCCGGCGATGACAGTCGCCTGCTCAATTAATTGCATTTATCCGAGTGAATTCCCGTCCCGGGGGGAGAATCAATTCTTCTCCGGCTTCCAAGAGAATGTTGTGAGTTCTGCAAGGATACTTTGTGCCCCCGGCAAATCTCTCAACCCCCCCCCCCCCCCAATGCCACCGACCCCCCCCCCCCCCTACAGAGTACACAACAAGAAGGATATACCTTCCCCCGGCAGTCGAAAAGCTTGGCTGATTCTCTTGATTGTTGCCAAGGCAACAGCCCAAGTCGGGAAAACACGAGCGTTCGTCTCCTCGGAGCGACTCGCGCTCTCGCCTTTTTTTTTTTTCTACTTCAAAGTTTCTCGATCCTGAAAACCCACGTAGGCTCCCCGCGGACCGCGGGAAACGCGATAAGATCTTCTCCGCTCAGGTAAATTGAATGGAGACACTAAAGCTACGCTTCAAAAAAAGAAAAACGGGCAGGCATAAAACGCACGCGGCGCCGCTAAGGCGATCGACGCGGGTCCTCCGCTGCTAATTAAAAAAAAAAGGCAAAGTAAAAAAAAAAAAAAAAAAAAAAACACTAAATCGTAGACTAAGAATATAACTGCAGCAAAGTAAAATAAGCCGCAGAAAAGTGAAATGTCATTGGCTGCTGCGGGGTGAGGCGGGCTTTGCAATGCTATCAGCCTTCTTTGCAAGGTTTCATGGTGTAAGGGTGTTTTTTTTTACATACGTGTTGTGATTCGATCGATCCGGACTCACGCATACGATCGCCACTGGGTACCGTCTGACATGCGGTAAGAAAACCAAAAATTTGGGAAAAAAATGAAGTTTTTCTTTCAGGTTCTGTCAGTAAATTTTGTAAATAAGTAATTTTTCTCCTTCACTGACGGGCACTGATGAGGCGGCACTAAGGCTGCTTTCACACTGGGGCGTCGGTGGTAAAGCGCCGCTACTTTTAGTGGGGCGCTTTTAACCCACTAATGGGCACTAATTGGTGTCACTGATGGGCACTGATGAGCACTGATAGGTGGCACTGATGGGCGAAGCGGATAGGTGGCAGTGGAGGGCGACACTGATTGGGTTTGAGCAGGCACTGAAAGGCAGCACTGACTGGTATCACTAATGGGCACTGACTGGTGACACCAATAGGGGGCACTGATGGGTGGCACTGGTGGGCAGCACTGACTGGCATCACTAATGGGCACTGATTGGTGGCACTGGTTTCCACTGATGGGCGGAATGAATAGGTGGCACTGGTGGGCGGCACTAATTGGGATTGATGGGCAGCACTGATGAGCAGGCACTGAAAGGCAGCACTGACTGGCATCACTAATGGGTACTGATTGGTGGCACTGATGGGAGGAATGGATAGGTGGCACTGGAGGGTGGCACTGATTGAGATTGATGGGCATTGATAGGCAGCACTGATGAGCAGGCACTGAAAAGCAGCACTGACTGGCATCACTAATGGGTACTGATTGGTGGCACTGATCGGCGGAACGGATAGGTGGCACTGGAGGGTGGCATTGGTGGTCGGCACTGATTGGGATTGATGGGCATTGATAGGCAGCACTGATGAGCAGGCATTGAAAAGCAGCACTGACTGGCATCACTAATGGGTACTGATTGGTGGCACTGATGGGCGGAACGGATAGGTGGCACTGGAGGGCGGCACTGATTGGGATTGATGGGCATTGATAGGCAGCACTGATGAGCAGGCACTGAAAGGCAGCACTGACTGGCATCACTAATGGGTACTGATTGGTGGCACTGATCGGCAGAACGGATAGGTGGCACTGGAGGGTGGCATTGGTGGTCGGCACTGATTGGGATTGATGGGCATTGATAGGCAGCACTGATGAGCAGGCATTGAAAAGCAGCACTGACTGGCATCACTAATGGGTACTGATTGGTGGCACTGATGGGCGGAACGGATAGGTGGCACTGGTGGGCGGCACTGATTGGGATTGATGGGCATTGATAGGCAGCACTGATGAGCAGGCACTGAAAGGCAGCACTGACTGGCATCACTAATGGGTACTGATTGGTGGCACTGCTGGGGCTTCTTATTGGCACTCCTCGCCACACACTCTGTCAGTGTGAGGTGATGAGAGCCAATTGACGGCACTTCCGCATTTACATGTGACCGGCTGTGATTGGACACAGCTGATCACCTGGTTAAAGAGCCGCATCATCGACCCTTTATAGAGACCGGGGTCCCGCCGTGTTCTAGGAACACGGTGCGGCCGCGACCTCCGTGCTGCGTGCCCCCGCGGGTGCGTGAGAGCGGCCGTTCTGGGGCGCCGTCATATGGCGTCCTACCAGAAAGAGAGCCGCACCGCTCTTCCATCATTTGGCGGCGGCGGGCGGCAAGTGATTGTAAACCTCAGATATGAACAAAGCATATCCCTCTATAGTGTGTACTTGTCATGTGTGTCATAGTGTGTTCACTTCTATCTGATGCCTCCTTCCTCTGCTATCAGCGCAAGTCACTTCTGACAAGTTTTCCTGACACCAAGAGAAAAAAAGGTGACAGGGGAGGGACCTCCAGCAGATTGACAGCCTCAGCTCTGTTCCTGTGTGCTGTGTGAAGGGGGGGTGTGTCCATTCCCTCCAATCAGCTCTCAGACCTCTCCTCACTGAGCTCTGCAGAGTGTAACTTCAGCTCTCTGCCCCCTTTTTTTTTTTTAAATCTCAGACAAGCTTTATAATTCAGCACTTTCAAAGGATGTAGAGAAGAAAAGACTGCAGATAAACAGCTACAACTTATGTAGGAGGATTTGTTTCATCCCTGTGTATCACCTGAGGTCAGACACCTCACCTGGGATATGGAAGGGTTTACAACCACTTTAAGTATTGCCCACATCCGATGCTGAGCCTCCGTGATTGAAAGAACCGAAATCCAATGAATGAAAGGGGCGGGGCCAAGGACAGTGAAGCTGGATGATGCTGGATGCCCTCCAGCCAGGAAATGAGGTGGGCTCTATCTGATTTGCTGCAGCTTCTAATGTACATCGTCTTACTAATTCCCTCTAGTGTTCTCTGGAATGGTTACATTGTATCTCCTACTAAGTGCTGCATATCAGTGCAGCATATTAGTGCCTCCACATCAGTGCCCATCAGTGTCGCCTCATCAGTGCTGCTTATCAGCGCCTGTTATCAGTACCAATCAGTGCTGCCTATCAGTGCCTGTTATCAGTACCAATCAGTGCTGCCTATCAGTGACGCCTATAAGTGCTCGTCAGTGCCAATCAGTGCCGCATCATCGGTGCTCGTTAGTGCCAATCATTGCTTGTCAGTGGCAATCAGTGCCGCATCATCAGTGCTCGTCAGTGCCGCCTCATCAGTGCTCGCTAGTGCCAATCAGTGCCACCTCATTAGTGCTCGCTAGTGCCAATCAGTGCTTGTCAGAGCCAATCAGTACCACCTCATCAGTGCTCGCTAGTGCCAATCAGTCCTTGTCAGAGCCAATCAGTGCCACCTCATCAGTGCTCGCTAGTGCCAATCAGTGCTTGTCAGAGCCAATCAGTGCCACCTCATTAGTGCTCGCTAGTGCCAATCAGTCCTTGTCAGAGCCAATCAGTGCCACCTCATCAGTGCTCACTAGTGCCAATCAGTGCTTGTCAGAGCCAATCAGTGCCACCTCATTAGTGCTCGCTAGTGCCAATCAGTCCTTGTCAGAGCCAATCAGTGCCACCTCATCAGTGCTCACTAGTGCCAATCAGTGCTTGTCAGAGCCAATCAGTGCCACCTCATCAGTGCTCGCTAGTGCCAATCAGTGCTTGTCAGAGCCAATCAGTGCCACCTCATCAGTGCTCGCTAGTGCCAATCAGTGCTTGTCAGAGCCAATCAGTGCCACCTCATCAGTGCTCGCTAGTGCCAATCAGTGCTTGTCAGAGCCAATCAGTGCCACCTCATCAGTGCTCGCTAGTGCCAATCAGTGCTTGTCAGAGCCAATCAGTGCCACCTCATCAGTGCCACATACCAGTGCAGCATATCAGTGCCCTTCAGTGTGGCATATTAGTGCCTCCACATCAGTGCCTGTCAGTGCCGCCTCATCAGTGCACATCAGTGAAGGACAAAAATTACTCACTTACAAAATTTTCTGACAGAAACTAAGAAAAACTTTTTTTTTTCAAAATCTCGGTCTTTTTTCGTTTTTTTTTTTTTTTTAGCAAAAAAAAAAGCCCAGTGATGATTAAATATCACCACCAAAAAAAAAAAAAGAATGCACTATTTGTCTGAAAAAAAGAATTAGAAAAAGGTCATACAGCGGTACAGCGTTGCATGACCGCGCAATTGTCATTCAAACCGCAACAGCGCAGAAAAGCTGAAAATAGGCGCCTGGGCAAGAAGGGGGTGAAAGTGACCGGCATTGAAGGGGTTAATGAATCTTTTCAAACTTATTTTTACTAAAAAATAAAAAAAAATAAAAAAATCTTATACGGAGCTTTTAGGCGTATTCCTCTCCCCGTATTGCCGGGGGATTTTGCGCATGTCACCTCGGCTATAAGGAGCTCCAAGCATTTATCTTGTTTTGTTCCATACAACTTGTAAAATGTAATAAATAACAAATAATATATAATAACAATAATATATATAATAATATATTGTAACAAATAACTATGTTCACGCTTTTTAATAAAACTTTTGAACAAGAAAAAAAAAACAAAAACATTATAAAGGCTACGGGGGTCCTCTTTAACCTAAAAGAAGGTGAACGGTGGTGAAGCTGATGATGATGATGATGATGATGATCCCATACAGTGGGGGGGGGCGGGGAAATGCCCTTAAGTGCTTCCAATGGCACGCCATCAAACGGTTCTGTATACAATGAAATCATGGGGGTGACCCTAATTTCACTTTAATGTGAAGATAGCGAGGACAAATTTTCTTTGGCTGCTTGCACGAGTAGGAAAAAAAAAAAAAAAAAAGAAGAGGGCCCATTGTCTTCCGAGCGAGGAGGGGGCGGGGCCAGGCGTGTGCTTTGATGCCGATGCACATGACAGGGTTTGGATAAATGGGTCCCGATGTTTGGAAGCACCTGGCATTGTACAAAGTGCCGGATTGGATTACCTCCAGGGGGGGCTTTTCTGAGCTAACCTAGCCCCCCACCCCCCCCACCCCGGAATAATAGGAAAGGGAGACGAGCCTTCTAAGCCTTACCATACCCACTGACATGTCACCATCTCCTAATAATAACACCAAATATGTGATAATCTCAACGAGTAATTATTATTATCCCCCTACATGGCCACGGATTACTTCTCCGCTCTACATAGACGTGGCTGAGAAGCCGTGGCCGGCTCAGAGGACGAGAAAAAAAAAAAAAAAAAAGAAAGTGCGTTACAATGTTGCAATCTGTCAGTAATCAGCGCTGTATTTCTGGCACTTTTTGTTTACAAGTTTAAATCAGTATTTTTTTTTATTTTTTTGCTAGAAAATTAATTAGAACCCCCAAACATTATATATATATATATATATATATATATATATATATATATATATATATATATATATATATATACCCTGTTTCCCTGAAAATAAGACCTAGCGTGATTGTCGGTGATGGCTGCAATATAAGCCCTTCCCCCCAAATAAGCCCTGGTTAAAGTCCTTGTAGGTCTTATTTTCGGGGCAACAGGGTATATATAGATATATATGGATATATATATAGATATATAGATATATATATATATATATATATATATATATAGATAGATAGATATATCTATATATATCTATCTATATATAGATAGATATATATATATATATATATCTATCTATATATATATATATATAGATATATATATATATATATCTATATATATATAGATATAGATATATATCTATATCTATATATATTTTATTTTTATTTTTTTTTTTAGCAGAGACCCCGGAGAATAAAATGGTGACTGTTGCAATTTTTTTCTACGTCACACTGTATTTTACGCAGCAGTTTTTCAATCGCAATTTATTTGGAAAAAATGCACTTTGACGAATAAAAACGAAACAATATATACCCCGATTCTTTTGTAAAATATGAAAGATGATGTTACGCCGAGTAAATAGATACCCAACATGTTAACCTTTAAAATTGGGCCCCGCTTGTGGAATGGCAACAAACTTAAATATCTCTCCATAGGTCCCCTGGAGGGATGGGAGGCGCTTACATTTTTTTTTAATTATTATTATTCAATTTTTTTTTTAATTTTACACTGTCCCTTTCATTTTTTTTTAGCACTTTTATTCCTATTACAAAGGATGTTCACATAGAAATAAGGATGACAGGTCCTCTTTATGGAGAGATCTGGGGGGTCTAAAAGATAATATAATATTATTTAATTTAATATAAATTTTATTTAATATAAAAATATTTTTTTGATCTTTTGCTTTAAAAATAAATAAAAATAATGTGTTTGCTTCCACCCCGGAACTGGAAGTGACGTCACGACATCGCTCCAGTCCTCCAAGGCCATAGAGGCGATGAAAGACGATCTGGTCTCTCATTGCCTCTGTGACCAGCCGGTCGCACCATCGGATCGTTTCTCGGTCATGCCGGTAAGAGCAGAAAGCTCGGGAAACACAGGAAAGCGGCGGGAGAGGGGAGCCTTCTCGGCGTCCCCTCTCCCGCCGCTTCGGAAAGCGTTCCAGTGGCGTCGAGGAAGGTGGTTTCGGGCGGAGGTAATAATGCAGTTTTCATCTTTTGATGAATTAAATATAGAAAAGAAGAGCTAGGTTTTGTAGCACGGCTTATATATAGGCTACAGCGCGGCCGGCCAGTCCTCTGGACACTGCTAATCCCAGATTGAGGTAAAGAGCCAATCGGCGGCTCTTTACCATGTGATCAGCTGTGTCCAATCACAGCTGATCACGGATGTAAACAGAAGCCGGTTATCGGCATTCCTTTTCTCACGCTGACAGCAAGAGGAGAGGAGAACAGAGCCGATAACTGGCTTGTTTAAAAGGGACATGTATACAGACAATCAGGGCTATGATTATCAGTGTCCTGATTATCAGTGCAGTCTCAACAGTGCTGCCAATCAGTGCCTCCTCATCAGTGTCACCTATCAATGCCCATTAGTGCCGCCTCATCAGTGCCCATCAGTGCAGCCTCATCAGTGCCCATCAGTGCAGCCTCATCAGTAAAGCCTCATCATTGTCCATCAGTGCGGCCTCATCAGTGCCGCCTCATCAGTGAAGCCTCATCATTGCCCATCAGTGCCACCTCATCAATGCCTATCAGTGCCGCCTCATCAATGCCCATCAGTGCCGCCTCATCAGTGCCACCTCATTAATGCCCATCAGTGCCACCTCAATGCCCATCAGTGCCGCCTCATCAGTGCCACCTCATCAATGCTCATCAGTGCCACTTCATCAGTGCCCATCAGTGAAGCCTCATCATTGCCCATCAGTCCCGCCTCATCATTGCCCATTAGTGCCGCCTCATCAGTGAAGCCTCACCATTGCCCATCAGTGCTGCCTCATCGGTGCCACCTTATCAATGCCCATCAGTGCCGCCTCATCAATGCCTATCAGTGCCGCCTCATCAATGCCGCCTCATCAGTGCCACTTCATCAGTGCCCATCAGTCCCGCCTCATCATTGCCCATCAGTCCCGCCTCATCATTGCCCATCAGTGCCGCCTCATCAGTGCCACCTCATCAATGCCCATCAGTGCCGCCTCATCAATGCCACGTCATCAGTGCCCATCAGTGAAGCCTCATCATTGCCCATCAGTCCCACCTCATCATTGCCCATTAGTGCCGCCTCATCAGTGAAGCCTCATCATAGTTACATAGTAGGTGAGGTTGAAAAAAGACACAAGTCCAACCTATGTGTGTGATTATGTGTCAGTATTACATTATATATCCCTGTATGTTGCGGTCATTCAGGTGATTATCTAATAGTTTCTTGAAGCTATCAATGCTCCCCGCTGAGACCACCGCCTGTGGAAGGGAATTCCACATCCTTGCCGCTCTTACAGTAAAGAACCCTCTACGTAGTTTAAGGTTAAACCTCTTTTCTTCTAATTGTAATGAGTGGCCACAAGTCTTGTTAAACTCTCTTCCGAGAAAAAGTTTTATCCCTATTGTGGGGTCACCAGTCCGGTATTTGTATATTGAAATCATATCCCCTCTCAAGCGTCTCTTCTCCAGAGAGAATAAGTTCAGAGCTCACAACCTTTCCTCATAACTAAGATCCTCCAGACCCTTTATTAGCTTTGTTGCCCTTCTTTGTACTCGCTCCATTTCCAGTACATCCTTCCTGAGGACTGGTGCCCAGAACTGCACAGCATACTCCAGGTGCAGCCAGACCAGAGTCTTGTAGAGCAGGAGAATTATCGTTTTATCTCTGGAGTTGATCCTTTTTTAATGCCAATATTCTGTTTGCTTTGTTAGCAGCAGCTTGGCATTGCTGAGCCTATCATCTACTAGGACCCCCAGGTCCTTTTCCATCCTAGATTCCCCCAGAGGTTCTCCCCTCAGTCTATAGATTGCATTCATATTTTTGCCACCCAAATGCATTATTTTACATTTTTCTACATCATTGCCGCCTCATCAGTGCCCATCGGTGCAGCCTCATCAGTCCCCATTAGTGCCACCTCATCAGTGCTCATTATTGCCGCCTCATCATTGCCCATCAGTGCTCATCAGTAAAGCCTCACCAGTGCCGCCTCATCATTGCCCATCAGTGCAGCCTCATCAGTCCCTATTAGTGCCGCCTCATCATTGCCCATCATTGCTGCCTTATCATTGCCCATCGGTGCAGCCTCATCATTCCCCATTAGTGCCACCTCATCAGCGCCCATCAGTGAAGGGGAAAAACTTTGCAAAATTTTATAACAAACTATGAAAAGGTTTTTTATTTTAAATTTTCCTTCAAAATTTTCGGTCTTTTTTCGTTAGTTTAGCAAAACATAAAAAACCCAGCGGGGATTAAATACCACCAAAAGAAAGCTCTACTTGTGTAAAAAAAGTAATTTGGGTACAGTGTAGCATGACCGCGCAATTGTCATTCAAAGTGTGACAGCGCTGAATATCGTCCTGGGCAGGAAGGGGGTGGAAGTGCCCCGGTGTTGAAGGGGTTAAGCGGGTAATTTCACCCTTTCCATAAGAAAATCAGATTTTGCTCGGAGACGAGCGTTGAAGAAACACGCGGGTGTTTTTAGTGATCGGGGGTCGTCACTAATCCATTTCTGCTGACGGCTGGATCTGTAAATACGGGAAGACGGGGGGGGGGGATTTCCTCAGCCTGAGGTCTCAGTGCCGAAAAGCTTTCCTCGTTCCCATCTGGGACATTTGTAAGGCACCTTTCACTGTGCACCGGCTTCCATAATCCCCCCCCCCCCCCCCCCCAAGGGGCTTTTCCCTTTCCACCCAAGTTAAAAGTCTGATAAGAGGATTTAATGCCACGCATCATAAATTAGAGAATGAATAGCCCCTTTGTTATGTGACAGAAGGGTGACAAGGCAGTGGCGTCAATTACATAATGAATTCTCCAAGAATAGGCTTGTTTAGGGTAGAATTACTGCGCCGAACAGACACGCACGCCGCGGTATGGGCCACAGCCGGTCCACTCCATCCCTTATGGACGCATCGATTTGGCTATATTCTCTAACAAAATCTGGGGGTCTACCAGGTGGCAAATCAAATTTTACTAGGCTATTTTTTTATTTATTTTTTGTCTAGGTCGGATGTTCTTCATTCATAAGAACAGAGGGATCCAGGAAAATATTGCATTTTGTCCACTAGATGGCCACATCAATCATAGTGGCCATAAAGCAGTATTTTCCAGGTTCTGTTCTGGCTCTGTGGTAGGTCTTGCCATACCATGCAACAATAATAATGCTTTGTCAGCAATCTGGTGGACATTAAAGTCTGGAAAAAAAAAAGTCTATTTAAATATACTGCATATTCCTAACTCAGAAAAAGGTACATTCTATTGCTCTCAGCCGCCTCCAAATCTGCAAATTCCTATTTTTTTGCTGCTGCAATCTGACATCATGCTAAAGAGGGGCTACATTATTGCAGATTTATTCTCCATGGTCTCACTGTAAGTAGGAAGGTAGCCACCCTGTCTTGGTCCCACTGTACTGTATGTAGGAAGGTAGCCACCCTATCTTTCTCATACCTGAGATGGATTATAACCTATAGGATTTGCAGTATGGCTACATTCATTCTCAAAGGTGCCAATGTATGTAGAACGTAGCCACCTAGTCTTGGTCCCACTGTATGTAGGAATGTAGCCACCCTTTCTTGGTCCCACTGTATGTAGGAATGTAGCCACCCTGTCTTGGTCCCACTGTATGTAGGAATGTAGCCACCCTGTCTTGGTCCCACTGTATGTAGGAATGTAGCCACCCTGTCTTGGTCCCACTGTATGTAGGAATGTAGCCACCCTTTCTTGGTCCCACTGTATGTAGGAATGTAGCCACCCTGTCTTGGTCCCACTGTATGTAGGAACGTAGCCACCCTTTCTTGGTCCCACTGTATGTAGGAACGTAGCCACCCTGTTTTGGTTCAACTGTATGTAGGAACGTAGCCACCCTGTCTTGGTCCCACTGTATGTAGGAATGTAGCCACCCTGTCTTGGTCCCACTGTATGTAGGAACGTAGCCACCTTGCCTTGGTCCCACTTTATGTAGGAAGGTAGCCACCCTGTCTGGATCCTACTGTATGTAGGAATGTAGCCACTTTCTCTTGGTCCTATTATATGTAGGAACGTAGCCACGCTGTCTTGGTCCCACTGTAAATAGGAATGTAGCCACCCTGTCTTGGTCCAACTGTATGTAGGAACGTAGCCACTCTGTTTTGGTCCTACTATATATGAGAACGTAGCCATGCTGTCTTGGTCCCACTGTAAATAGGAATGTAGCCACCCTCTCTTGATCCTACTGTATCTAGGAACGTAGCCTCTCTCTCTTGGTCCTAATATATGTAGGAACGTAGCCACGCGGCCTTGGTCCCAATGTATGTAGGAACATTGCCACCTTGCCTTGGTCCCACTTTATGGCGGAACATAGCCTCCCTGTCTTGCTCTCACTGTTTGTAGGAAGGTAGCCACCCTGTCTTGGTCCTACAATATGTAGGAACGTAGCTACCCTGTCTTGGTCCCACTGTATATAGGAATGTAGCCACACTGTCTTGATCCTACTGTATGTAGGAATGTAGCCACTCTCTCTTGGTCCTACTATATATAGGAACGTAGCCACACAGTCTTGGTCCCAATGTATGTAGGAAAGTAGCCACCTTGCCTTGGTCCCACTTTCTGTCAAACATAGCCTCTCTGTCTTGGTCCCACTATATGTAGGAACGTAGCCACACTGTCTTGATCTCACTGTATGTAGGAATGTAGCCACCTTGTCTTAGTCCCACTGTACAGTATATAGGAATTTAGCCACCCTATCTTTCTCATGCCTGAGATGGATTATGGACTATAGGATTTGCAGTATGGCTACATTCATTCTCAAAGGTCCCAATGTATGTAGGAACGTAGCCACCCTGTCTTGGTCCCAATGTATGTAGAAACGTAGCCAACTTGCCTTGGTCCCACTCTTTGTAGGACAATAGCCTCCCTGTCTTGGTCCCACTCTATGTAGGAACCCTGTAGCCACCCTGTCTTGATTCTACTATATATATGAACGTAGCCACCCTGTCTTGGTCCCAATGTATGTAGGAATGTAGCCACCCTGTCTTTCTCACTCCCGAGATGGATTAGGCGATGTGTACTGTGCATAGAGCATTCCAATCAAAGAGAAAAGGGGGAAGAAGAAGAGATTCAGGAGCTCACGGAGGATGTTACAAGAAGGCATAAAAACGCAGTAAGAATCTACTTGATGAAAAATAGGTTACAGGGCCATTACGTAGTGGGCGAGTAGAGATTTTTTTTGGAGAAGGATATCGATTGGTGCCACTTGAGGTCTTAGACGCACCTTTTCAGGGGTAAGCCACCCAAGAGGCCAATCGAGAATCCCGGCTTAGGTGTCACTCATGGAGGCATGGTGGTGTCCATACCGGAAAGCCCATCCTCAGTGCATGCTCAGGCCGGCGTATGTTCCTGGACCAAAGTGGTGCAGGAGGAATGAAGGCGAGTCCATGCTTCTGGAGTATTATACCGTAAGTGGCCCTAGGTAATCGCCTGATCACCGGGCAGCCGTAACAGCCTTGTGATATAAAATATACCCTGGCAGAATGATTTATGAAGCCCGTCGACGTTTCTGAAGAAGCTTGACGCCAACATAAGCATCCAGCTTTCATACAAGACAGTTCATGAATTTTCCTGTGGAGGAGGTTCATGGAGAGAGGAAGAACATTGTGGTTGAGCGTTGCCAATATCTCAGAACTTGTGTACATCACAAGTCCTGGGTTCCCATGCCAAGAATGGCTCTATGTTTATAGACATTCAGTGGAATAATCCAGCTGTTCGAAATGTGCCGTACAACCACCGTCCTCTAACGCCTAAATTGTTCTACGCACTCAGAACCCATCACACAATTTATGAATTCTGCAAGAAAAGAAAATAGAGCGCCACTTCCCAGAACAACCTGATCTTTTTCCTGCTTGACAAGACTGTACTGGAAGAAGACGGCTGGGGTGGCATTTTTATGGGTATCACACAGAGATACTTGTTTTCTGCCATAGAATTTGGTGTAAAACAAGTGAAGGGGTGCAAGCACTCTCCGGCCCAAGTAGGGATGTAACCAGGGCTGGGCAGGAGGGGCGGCTGCCCTGGGCACTGTGGTATCATGTGAAGTGGGGAGGGGGGGCACCACAAGGAGATTGGGGGAATTTGGGAGGCATCAGGGGATAAGAATTGTTCTAGGAGGGGACATCTGATGGGGTTCTAGGAGTGGTGATTTTGGGGGATTTGTGTAGAAAGGGGGCATTGGGGAAGAGGATTTGTGCCAGGAGGGGGGATTTGACGGGGTCTGTGCTAGAAAAGGTAATATGGTGGTGGTGGTGGGGGGGGGGGATTATGCTAGTAGGGATGATTGACGGGGAGGATTTGCACTATGAGGGGGGATTATGGAGGGTGATTTGTACTAAAAGAGAGGTTTGGAGTGCCTGGAGGAGGATGTGTGCTCGGAAGGGGTAGAGGATATGTGCTAGAAGTTTATTTTTATTTTTCGATGGGGTTTGGAGGTTGGGGGGTGGATATGGGAGGAGGGGAAATTCATGCATAGAGGACAAGTATGCAAATAAATGCATGCCAAACCCTGGAGGGGCATTAAATAGACTCTGTCTGACCCAAGATGGCCACCAGGGTCACATGGCCTGTCAGCATCCAACCAGATCACTGCACATGTGACCCAGGAAACCATAGAGGAAACATGCTCCTCCTGACTACCTCTCCCTCAGCGGTAGAGCGCCACCTGCTGTGGAGACAACAGACTGCACCTGCCTACCTACTGACCACCAGTGTGGTTTTAGTAAGGGTTCCTTCGAGGCCAGGAAATGAATTTAGGGGTTCCTCAAGGCTAAAAAGGTTGAGGAGTGCTTTTTAAAGGTAGTTCACCTTTAACCACTAGTCCTGACTATTATCTAATTAGCAAATAAGTCAGTAGTAGTGCATGCCCCCCCACCCCCCCCCCGTGCCATGGTATACAGACCAGTCCAGACTAGCTCCTCAGACCAGTCCAGACTAGCTCCTCAGACCAGTCCAGACTAGCTCCTCAGACCAGTCCAGACTAGCTCCTCAGACCAGTCCAGACTAGCTCCTCAGACCAGTCCAGACTAGCTCCTCAGACCAGTCCAGACTAGCTCCTCATTTTCGGTTCAATCATTTTTATTGGGTTTAGTGAACATAACAAAATAAGCACCAGAGTCGCCAAAGCAAGATCTACGTAAGGAGCATTTCAGAGTAGAACACAGAGTTAGGTGCCAATGAAAAACAAACAAGCAAGGTAAGCAAGCAAGGCATCAGGTGAACAATGAGCCCTTATGGGGGAACCCCTAAGCCTAGTTCCATATAATTAAAAAGAAATTCTAAAAGGCGGGTCCCCCTGTCACGGGGTAACCCAGTACAAAGTAAAAGATAATACTTAAAAGAGAGATGGGGGGGGGGGGGTAGAGACCCCAGAAGTGAAAGAAAGAGAAAGTAAGAAGAAGAACATATGCGAGGAGAAGGGAAAACAGGAGAGGCGAGGGAAAGGAGAACTATGGTCTCAGGACTGCCAATCAGCAATCATAGATGACCAATATTGGCCGGGTGTAGAGAAGGAAAAGCATACTCAATCCAATGTTTGAGAAACTTGGAATGGGAGTCCTTTAGGACACTTGACATCTGTTCAATAACCATGAGGGTCATCAAACGATCTTTAACCCCCTGAAATGAGACCATGGTTGTTTTTTTTCCAGGCCTAAACAATGGTTCTCTTAGCTGGCAGGAATAGGTACCATGCCAATTTCTGCTGGTGGGCATAGAGGCCCGGGATAAGACAATGTAGTAAGCCCAGTTTAGCATCCTTACGGATCGTCAAATGAAATAAAGTACTCAAAAGCCCGGAGGCCAAAGACCTGAGAACAGAAGCCTACTAAACGTGGGCATGTCCACCAAATATGGAGGGCACCCCCCGCGATGGCCACAACTCCTGAAACAGCAGTCACTATAGCTAGGATTGGCATGGGCAATCTGAGCCAGGACCTAAAAAACCAACGCAATAAAACCTTGTAAGTGGCCTTAGTTCCTCATTTTCATTTACTCTCCTACATTGAATGAACCCAGCAGTCCATGCAAATTAGATCACCAATTAAGAAAAGGGAAGGAAGACTAAAGTGCCTTCAATAACGAGTTTATGCACAGTAGCAGACAATTATGCTCTTCTCTTTTTTGGCTTCCTTCATTTTTTTATTTTTTATTCCTCCATAAATTGCATGAAAAGAAAATGTTAGAAGGACCCCTCGGTGAGAGGGCATGTCTTCCTGGGTGAGCCAGGTCTCACGATTGCTGGTAAACCCTGCAATGGTTCGATAAGCCTGAGTGCCTGGGATTTAATAGAGCATAATTTAAAGCCGCAGCCGGGCAGCATTAGAGGGGGGGAGTAGACCACTCGGGAAAAGCAATAGACCGGAAAGAAGATGATTCAAATCTCCGTACCACCAAGCTTTCAGCCTCCGAGGACAGTAAGCACGGAGGTGTAGGGATCATGAACCAAAACACAAAATGACATTTTAATGGAAGAGTACTGATTTTCATTAGCACATATTTGCTGTGGTCTGCTGGAGAAGCTTTGAAGAAAATGAGATCAATGTGACCATCTTTTAACACTTTAGAACTGCCCCGTGCTGCCAGCTTTTAACCATTTTTTTTTATATAGAGAAGCTACTACAGAGGCAGATGGATGCCAAGACGAATTAGTAGTATAGCATACTGTTGGAATGATATAGGTATCCTGCTGTACTTAAAGCAAACCTTACATTTGCTTGAGCAGGGTTCCACCAGAGTTTGATAGGGGTTCCTTGAGCTGTGGCTGATTGACCTCCTATTAGATAGTGTGTGCATAGTTCCAGGGCCAATGCCATTTGTTAGAGCCAGAAGCACGACAACAATGATCTTTTTAGCTGTCTGCAGGTTTGGCATTCTGGCCACCACTATAAGGGGGTGCATTCTTCCCACTGACCACCAATGTAAGGAGCATTCTTCCCACTGATCACCAATGTAAGGAACATTCTTCCCACTGATCACCAATGTAAGGAACATTCTTCTCACTGATCACCAATGTAAGGAACATTCTTCTCACTGATCACCAATGTAAGGGACATTCTTCTCACTGATCACCAATGTAAGGGACATTCTTCTCACTGATCACCAATGTAAGGAACATTCTTCTCACTGATCACCAATGTAAGGAACATTCTTCCCACTGATCACCAATGTAAGGAACATTCTTCCCACTGATCACCAATGTAAGGAACATTCTTCTCACTGATCACCAATGTAAGGAACATTCTTCTCACTGATCACCAATGTAAGGAACATTCTTCTCACTGATCACCAATGTAAGGGACATTCTTCTCACTGACCACCAATGTAAGGAACATTCTTCTCACTGATCACCAATGCAAGGAACATTCTTCTCACTGATCACCAATGTAAGGAGCATTCTTCTCACTGATCACCAATGTAAGGAACATTCTTCTCACTGATCACCAATGTAAGGAACATTCTTCTCACTGATCACCAATGTAAGGAACATTCTTCCCAATGATCACCAATGTAAGGAACATTCTTCTCACTGATCACCAATGTAAGGAACATTCTTCTCACTGATCACCAATGTAAGGAACATTCTTCTCACTGATCACCAATGTAAGGAACATTCTTCCCACTGATCATCAATGTAAGGAACATTCTTCTCACTGATCACCAATGTAAGGAACATTCTTCCCACTGATCACCAATGTAAGGAACATTCTTCTCACTGATCACCAATGTAAGGAACATTCTTCTCACTGATCACCAATGTAAGGAACATTCTTCTCACTGACCACCAATGTAAGGAACATTCTTCTCACTGATCACCAATGTAAGGGACATTCTTCTCACTGATCACCAATATAAGGAACATTCTTCTCACTGACCCCCAATGTAAGGGATATTTTTCCCAATTTTTCTTTATTAAAAGTCTTGCAATCAATAAGCATAAAATCACTATAATATACATAAATATATACATATTTACATAAATGAAAATAAATATAGCAAATCTGCTCTCAAACAAAAAATGACTTTACAGCAAAAACAGAACTCATCATGAACATGTCATTATTGGGGATAATCTCACTATAACTCACACCAATACACCAGACATCTAAACTATGAGGTCAAGAAACAAACCCGCACCCATTATGCATGCAGCCCTTCTTCAAAAAGAAGCTACTAACCAACAAAAGCTAAGGGAGTGAAAGAAACAGAAAAAGAAAAGAGCTCCTCACCCAGAGATGGGCAGTTCACCAAAGGCAGGTCTGATATTCCTCCATGCCCTTTTCCAGACCGCCCGAGGCTCCCTGCCTTTCTCAAGACCCCGAATTTTCCCAACCTCACCCAGAATATCGTGCACCACCACCTCAACAGAGAGGACTTTTTTCCGCAGGGTAATCTGGCACCGTGCATTCCATGTGAAGTAACGGACAACAATACTAACTAAAAACAGTGTATCCAAATCAAAATCCCAGCGAGTCGGGAATGCCCCGTACACCCACTCCGCATAACTCATGCGATAGAAAAAGGGGATGCCTAGAGCCCTCCCCACCCTTTTATACACCTCTATGTTAAAGGGACACTGCAGCAAAAAGTGGTCCATAGACTCCACTTTACCAACACACTCCGCTCTAGGACAATCCCGATCATCCACAGGGCGATGCTTCAAGTTCCCTCTGACATAGAGCCTTCCATGGAAAGCGAGCCAGGCTTGATCCCTAAACTTCAAGGGGATTCTTTCTAAATTGATTAAACGCAACCCCTCCCTCATTACAGAGCCTGGGCAATCCCTTAAGGCCAGTGACACACTGAAAGCAGAGCTCAAAATCCTCTTCTCCAGAAGCTTCCTGGGGAGGGACTTGATATCCTCCACTGTCACCTGCCACTGCCGAAGTATTTTCAGACATGGGGCAACATAAGCCGGGAGCTTGCCATGTCGGACTCTCAGACTTTTCACTGGCCCGCCATCTTCCCAGCATCGCAGAAAAGGCCTAAAACAAGATTGAAAAATGCCCACCCATCCCGGCGGGTTCTCTGCTAGCATGTTACCAAGATTGTACTTTAAAAAGAGCAGAGAAAAGAAAACTATTGGGTTGACCATTCCTAGGCCACCCTCCCGCATAGACAGGTAAGTTACATTGCGTTTGATCAGGTTCAGCCTACTTCCCCATAACAGTTGGAAAAAACAGCTGTACACCCTTGCATAGAGAGATGCTGGCAAGATACAGACGAAGCTGACATATAAAAAGATTGGGACCAGGTACGTTTTGATCAAGTCAACCCTCTCCCTCAAGGAAAGCTTCCATTTCTTCCAGCTTGCTACTTTGGCATTGGCACACACCAACCTGCTTTCCCAATTTCGATGACCATAGTCACCAGGACCAAATTGGATGCCCAACACTTTAATTTCCTGCTGGGGCTCTGGGAAGGCATCCGGAAGTTCGAAGCTTTCACCCTCCTCACCCATCCAGAAAACTTCACTCTTTTCATGGTTGACTTTAGAACCAGAAGCCTCCGTGTACTGCTCTATCATAGAGACCACCTCCTGCGCCTCCTCTGTCCCAGAGACAATAACAGACACATCATCGGCATAGGCCACGACCTTCAGAGGCGGCACACCAGCAATGCCCAAAGGCACCCCGCACAAAGATCCACTCTCTAGCCTTCTTATGAAGGGGTCGATTGCGAATACATATAACAGGGGGCTCAGAGGACATCCCTGGCGCACACCAGAGCCAACCTCAAAAGGCCGTCCAACCCAACCATTAACCAGTGGGAAGCTCTCAGCCCCTCTATATAATGTCTTCAGCCAATCTATAAACCTCCCCTGCAGGCCGTATCTACCAAGTAGCAAATACAGGTACTCGTGATTGACTCTATCAAAAGCCTTCGCCTGATCCAATGCCAGCAAGTACTTTCTCCATCCAGCAGCCCTGCATCGTTCCAAAGCCTCCCGGACAGCTAAAACCGCTGAAAAGGTACTTCTACCTTGGACCGAGCAGTGCTGATGACTGGACAACAAATCGCCTGCTACTGACGACAAGCGCCAAAAAAGAATCTTCGCCAGGATCTTTCTATCAACATTGAGAAGACTGATGGGGCGCCAGTTCTCAATCATTGAGGGGTCCTTACCTTTTGACAGAAGAATCACAGCGGATTGCCTCATGGAGGGAGGGAGCGAACCCTCTTCTAGACAGCTGTTATAAACCTCTGCTAAAAAGGGAGCCAGAATGGACTTAAAACACTTGTAGAATTCAGCTGTCAACCCATCTGGCCCAGGCGATTTTTTGGTAGCCAGCTTCTCTATAGCATGAACTACCTCATCCACTGAAATTGGTTCTGTCAAATCCATCAAAGGCAATGTACCATTTCCCAATCCTGGAGTAGAATCCAGAAAGCTTTCCATCCTGTCCCGACAAAGGTCCTTTCTTCCCAGAAGGTCTGCGTAATATGATCTGAAGATCTCCAGGATCCCTGATCTGGACTTCACCAGGGAACCCGTACTATCCCTCAGGCCTATGACCGTCTTAACTGCTATGCCTTGCTTACAGTTCTGGTAAGGATCAGGCGAGTGATATTTTCCATAATCCCTCTCCAGAACCAAGGAGGCATGCCGGTCGTATTGACACTTCCTAAGAAGAAACTTCACCTCAGAGATCTCCCCTGGATCTCCTCTATACGAGACAAGACGATCAAGCTTCCTCCGCAAATGCTGGTAGGCAATGTACATACCAAGCTGCTTCTTCTTACTTACGGCCTTGAAAAGTCCAATTGCCCTTTGTTTCACAAGCTCCCACCACTCTGACTTACTGCTGCAAAAGTCCAGAATAGAAACCTGTGCCTGAAAAAAATCCTCAAAGGATTGTCTTACCTCTACATCTTCCAGGAGAGTCGAATTCAGTTTCCAGGTACCCCTTCCCCTGGGTGGAGTGTCCGAGGCATTCAGAGTCACAGACAGCATACAGTGGTCAGAGAACTCCACCGCCCTCAACTCAGGAGCCGAGAAAGCAGAGTTCTCCTTTAAAAAAAACCTATCTATCCTACTCTGACTATTCCCTCTCTGAAATGTGAATCCTGTGCTGCCAGGGCAGTGCTTAATATGCACATCTACCAGGCCTGCTTGTCTCACCATATCTCTAAGAAAAACGCTATCGTAACCCAGCCTGTCTATGGAGCCTCTCCTGTCTTCAGGCCTAATTATGGTGTTAAAATCACCTCCAAAGACAACCTGCTGGGACGTAAAAAGGAAGGGCTTGATCTCTGTGAGGAGGCATTTCCTGCCCCATTTTGACTGCGGTCCATAGATATTGATCAGGCGCAGGTCCTGCCCCCTAACAGAGACGTCTAAGACCATGCACCTCCCCATTTCTACCTCAATTACCCGCCGGCACGTTACCATATCGGTTTTAAAAAGGACCGCAACTCCGCTGCAGGGCTCAGCCGCAAGAGACCAAAAGGAGGGACCGCATCTCCACTCCCGTTTTGCTAGATGGACATCGGCCAAAGTATTGAGCCAGGTCTCTTGCAAAAATAAAATCTCGGCATCAAACTCGCTGAGCAAAAATAAGGCAATATCACGAGCTCTTGCAGATTTAATGCTGGCGACATTAATGGTCGCCACCTTTATCGGAGTGGGAACTGCCATCAGGATGATTGGGGTAGTTGTTTCTTAACCTTTGCCACACTCTCATCACCCGAAACAGCTCTCTTAAGACTACGTGACTCCCCCTCATCCATGGATGATAAAGAGAAAGATAGATCAGACATCTCATCACCCGACAAAACTGAAAAAGTATTACCAAGAGGAACCCCTCCTGGGTCCGACTCTGAGGAAGAAATGACCACTTTACTTGTCTTCCTCTTCTTCTTTTTCTTCCTCCTAAACTTCTCCCACCCCTCATCATCTGAATCCCCCTCAACAGAGGGTGAGACATGGGATATGGACACCTTTCCCTCAACCCCTCCCCCATCCAACACCCTCACAGGCCCCTGACCACGTTTACGCTGCCGAGGGACAGGGACTGGAGGCTGAGATGGAAGATCCGCCAAACCTGCCCCCCCAGCAGCTTCTGCCAGTCTGGAGGATCTACGTACAGTAGGATTAGGGACCACCACATGGGGGACAGACTCAGGGACCACATTACTGGGGGAAACAGAATCCGAAACAACAGATGTAACAGACACAGGAGGGACAGACTCAGGGACCACATCACTAGGGGAAACAGAATCTGGAACAGATGTAACAGAAACAGGAGGGACAATAACAGTTTTAGCGGCCTCATCCTCTTTATCAAGCCTCTGCAACTCAGCCTCCAATCCTGGCAAGTTATGTAATGCCTCCGGGCACTGACTATAAGGATGACCGAGCTTCTGGCACAAATTACACCGAATTTCAGTACAATCCTTAGCCAAATGGCCCAAATCTTGGCATAGTGAGCATTTCTTACGGGTACAGGTAGATGCAAAATGGCCTTTGTCTCCACATTTATTACAGACTTTAGGCTGACCCTGGTAAAAAATAGTCAGCCTATCCCTCCCCAGAAAGGCTGAACAGGGAAGGTGTTGAACTACATTTCCAAGCACCCCCAATTTTAGTGACACTGTCCAGGCCCCTGTCCATATCCCATGCTCATCAAGGACCTTCCGCAGTGGAGCGAGGACCTCACCATATCGGCGTAACCATACTATCAAATCAGCCTCTGGTATGAATTCGTTACGCACCAGGATCGTCACCGACTTTATCAGAGGCTGCCTGGAAATCACCTTTGGCACCAAACCACTCCACTGCGGAAGGCCCTTGCACCTCCTATACCTCTCCCAAAATAAATCCAAACCCTCAGGCTTTACAAAGGACAAATCAAATTCATAACTCCCCACTGGGCAAATCAAGGCAAATATATCCAATGCTTTAAACCCCATTTCCAGAACCAACTCAGCCACCCTCCCCCTTACTGGTGGGGTCCCCTCCCCCTCCCACTTCAATTGAACCACATTCCTCCTTCTGTACCCACCAACCATCCCACCACCAAGCCCCCCCAAATTGTGACCACTAATATTTACAAAATTCCCTCCACCCTCCTTGGTGCGACTCCCCAGAACAGACGCATAACTGCCCACATTTCTCCCAGCAAAAGAAACATTTGTGTGTTTTGAACCGTCTGACACATTTCTAGCAGATATCGATTGTACAGATTTGGTCTGCACAATCGATGAGTCTTTCCTCTGCTGAGCAGGGAGAGCAATGTCATTTTTATTTTTCCCAGCAGTATTAACCCCTTCACCACCACCCACCACATTCATAGTTTTATCATTACTGTCATTCTTAATACTTGCTGGTATATTCACAGTTCCTATAGTCTTCCCAACAGTGTCCTTTCCCACTGCTGTGCTGGTGGAATCTTCAGCTGGCCTGTTTTCTTCCATCAGGACAGGACTTTCAGCAGGCTGGTCTGACACTTCCATGGCTTCCACTACACATGGTGCAATGTGCTGATCCCCTCCCCCATCAGCATCAATCAGCTCTGCTGGAACACAGAGAGGCTCAGGTGAGGCAATCTCTTTGCTGGTGTCAGCCATACTGTGTGAAACACATGCAGAAAACTTGGTAGAGGAACTACTGGTCTCAGCAAATGCAGGAGTAGAAACATCCATGTTCAGGGTGTTTGGTGCAGGTCCATCTTCATTCCCTGGTTTATTTTTCCTCTCATCCTCAGGGATTTCTGATGGATCATCAGATATGGAAACCTTGTCTGCTCTCAGGGGTGACTCCATCTGCTGGATGAAGGTCAGGGTGCCATGCTCACTCTCAACCCCCTGGCTGGTTGCCGCTGGCGATTCCAAGGCCTTACATGGGGGGAGAGGTGCAGAGGCAGATGGACCCGGGTCATCCATAACCTGAGGCTGCTGATCCATGCAACTTACTGACGACTGGCTGGCAAATCTCTTTTCATTGTCAAATTTTTCTTTAAAAGCTCCACTTCTGGCTTTTAATTTCTCCAACAATAAAGTTTGCTGCTTTACCTTTTCCTCCAAATCCTGTAACTCAGGCTTCATGGCTGTGCGATTTCTACTCCAGGCCTGGAAGTATTTGGCTCTAAAGTTTTTATATTCAGCTTTCAAAACTTGAAGTTTCTCTTCAGCCCTTCCAATTTGCCTAAAGCGATCAACAATCTTCTGACTGAAGATACTCGCATCCATACCAGGGCCTGGACCCACAGTCAGATCCTCCACCTCCTCCTCACTAGGCCCCATGTCATCAGGGGGATCCCTCCCTGGGCCTCCCCCAGGATCAGGCATTGTTCCTGGGCCAAAACTAGCAGGCAAGGCCCAGGCTTGAAAAAAGGCTGGTTCACAGAGAGCTCCTTGGGTGTGTCCTCCTCCTCCTTCCCACTGACCACCAATGTAAGGGGACCCATCACACATTGATCACCAATCGAAGGGACCACTTTTCTACTGATCACACCGATCATGTAAGGTGAAAACTTTCCACTGGTCACAAATGTAGCAAGGTAATTTTTCATCTGACCACCAATGTAAGAGGACACTACAATGACCATCAATGTAAAAGGCACTGGTCCACTGACCCATATAGAAAAACAGGGAGGGAGCACCGACCTTGCGCATTACCAAAGATAAAATGTATTTAAATAGTAAAAACAAAGGTCATACTCACAAATGTTAAAAAAGGCTTAACATGACTCCATGAATTCGGAGCCGTGTCTTCTAGTGGTCCACTGACCACCAATGTAAGAGGACACTACAAAGGACCATCAATGTAAAAGACACTGGTTCACTGACCACCAATGTAATGAGGTACTACAGTGACCACCAATTTAAGGAGGCGCTTCTATACAGACCGCCAATTGAAGAGGTAGCACAGTTATTATAATTGTAAAGGTGCACAACAGTGACCATCAATGTAAGAGGGCACTACAGTGACCACCACCATAAAGGGGCACAACAGTGACCAACAATATAAGGGGGCACTACAGTGACCACCACCATAAAGGGGCACCACAGTGACCAACAATATAAGGGGGCACTACAGTGACCACTGATATAAAGGGACACCACAGTAATGACCAATATAAGGGGGCACTACAGTGGCCACCAACATAAAAGGGAACTTCAACATTTTTCTACAGACCCCACCTAGAGTTTTAGGACTCTGCAATTTGCAACCATCTGCATTTCTTTTCTATTCTTTTTTATTCTTCATTTCATTGTCATGAAAAATACATTTTTGTATAGAGAAGGAGGGTGTTAAAAATTGATCCACCCTGACCGGTATCCCAGAGACCTCAGTCCTTCAATTATCCATGAAGCACAAATCAATCACATCGCCGATTCCTGGTACACCGACAGAGCGCAATCACATGAATATTCATCCACCAATCACACGGCTTCCTTCACACATGAGGTATGATTTACTTCAGCAACCTTTGCCATAAAGGTCAAACTTTCCACTCTTGTATTCTAACGGCAGAAACTTTATATCCATCGGCCTGCAGTGGAGGTTTCTAGGAGTCCCCCAGGTGAACGGGAAAGTGGAAACAAGCTTTTAGCACACAATGAAATGGATATTGTCGGCCTGGATACACTCCAGTTGAATGCATACGTTTATTTTCCACATTTCACTTCGGGTTTTTTTTTTTTTTACTTTGAGAATACGAACATATGTATCTCCTCTATACTTAAAGACATCCTGACACCAGCTTATTATGAAATTGCAGGGAAAAGCTGTGACACTGTTGCCACCAGGACAGGAAGTGAGGGGAATCTCTCTAAATCGAGCCCCAGAGAGAAGTAAAAAACCCAACAGGGCGTCTCTCAGCCTTTTATTTATCCACGGTCCCCCTTTGAAAACATACAGGACCTAGAAGCAGCCCAGGATAAAATGCCCCCCCCGCCCTTCATATCAGATTCCCCCCGTCATATCAGAAGCCCCCTCTTCCACATCAGAGTTCCCAGTCCCCCTCCCCCCATGTAAGAGTCCTCAGTTCCCCCTTTCACATCAGAATCCCCAGCCCCCACTACAACGGAACGTCCCACACTCCGCTTCCGTCATATACCGCTTCCTCCAGTCTGAATATAGATATTAGATATTATAGCCGCATATTACAACCAAGAACTATGCAGGACTTGTTAGGCTGCAAAGCTGGAACTGTTTATTTGAACAAGAATACAGGTTTTTATACACTTGAGAAGGGAGGTTCCCCCTCCTGATCATATTACCCTAACAATACAAACTGTAACCAGAAACATAAATTAACATGAGCTAATTAACTAGTCATTTAGCCAGCCTAGGTGACTCAGAGGCCTGACCTTTCAGGTTAGACTTGCCGTCTTCTAGCTTAGAAGACACAATACACATTATCATAAGTATAAACACAGAACACCTTCACACAATAGCAGGAGCCCCCAGTAGCAGACGGACCGGCTCCTACATTGAAGACCATGAAATCCATATCTAAGCAATGCTTTGATTAATCCGGGATTGCAGATGACATGGCAACAGTCTACAAAACTCTTACAATCTTCCATCATTTTCTCAGTCATCCTGGTCCCCTAATAGACACAGGGTAACTTAGACATAGGAGGTGCATGGGGAGCTGAAACAAGGGTTTGCCAACCTCTCCAAGGGATTTTGGGTTCCATGGCCCCCCGCCCAAAGTGACTCCCATCACATCCACCATGTCAGAGTCCTCAGTCCCCCTCCCCCTACACACCAGTTGTTGATTCCGCCACCTTTAGCATTAGAGCCCTCAGTTTCCCATCCCCCTTCCACATCAAAGTCCTCAGCCCACCCCCCGCCCCTTTAGGCATCAGAGTCCTCAGTTCCTTTTTTTCACATCTGAGTACTCAATCCCGCCGCTTTTAACATCAGAGTCCCATGTTCCTCATCCCCCTTTCACATCAGAGTCCTCAGTTCCTCATCCAGCTTCTTTCACATAGGAACCCTCAGTCCCCCCCCCACTCCCTTCCCATCAAAGTCCTCAGTCCCCCCCCACCCCCTATCACATCAGAGTCCTCAGTTTCCCCCTTTCACATCAGAGTCATCAATTCCGCCACCCTTAACAGAGTCCTCAGTTCCTTTTTCACATCAGGGGCCTCAGTTCCCCCCTTTCACATCAGAGTGCCCAATCCTCCCTTTCACATCAGAGTCCTCAACCCAGCCGCCTTTAACATCAGAGTCTCATTTCCCTCATCGCCCTTCTTTCACATCACAGTCCTCAGTTTTCCCATTGCCCTTCATATCGGTGTCCTCAGTCCCACTCACCCCACTTTCACATCAGTCCTCAGTTCTCCTCCTTCACATCAGAGTCTCCAGTCCTCTCTTTCACATCAGAGTCCTCAATTTCACCACCTTTAACAACAGAGTCCTCAGTTCCTTGTTCCTCTTTCACATCAGGGGCCTCGGTTCCCTCCTTTCACATCAGAGTGCCCAGTTCTCCCTTTCACATTAGAGTCCTCAGTTTCCCCTCTGCCCTTCACATGAGGGTCCTCAGTTCTCCCCCACCCTTCTAAAAAAAAAAGGCCTCAGTTCCACGCCTGTCCTTAACATCAGTGTTCCGAGTCCTTCACATCAGAGTCCTTCCTTTCAATCTACACCACAGTATGGTTATGGCAGCATGGCAGTAGACAAGAGGCAAAGCAGGTCTGTATGGAAGTGGACTTCCATCTCCTTCTGAATGAAGTGGCTTCCCGCCACCCGTCCTGGATTAGCATCACGTATTTCCATGGTACTGGCGGCCTGCCAACCTTCACCATAGAAATGCATGACGCTGTGTGAGAATAGTGGACACAGCATAGTAACGCTGATGAACCAAAACGGCTTCCCAGTTCAGAAAAATGCTCCCCTATCCACAATTTAAAGAAATTGTTTTCGATGGAGGTACACTGAACACTTTCAAGTCTGCTTCTTTTAGTAACAGGGCACTTAACCTACAAGCAAATATTTGCTATTTTTTTTTTATTAATTTGCACCGTATTTGTTTTATATCTACTGAAGAACAAACATTGGACGCTGTACAAATTGCTATTCTGCCTTGCCCAAAGTCAACACTCCAATGTTAAGTCAACATCGTCATAAAGGAGCTTGTCAATATGATATCATCTCTTCCTAGTCGTAGAAGTAAAATTAACAGTGTGAGCAATTCCAATGGAATAATCTACCACCTACACTTCATACAGACGATAGTGTAAGTCAACAAATAACTTCTATCAACACAAGTATACACAAAGCCACAGGCCAAGTTCTTTCATGTATGACACGAGTCGGCAAGGTTAATTGGAACAAAGTAGGTAATTACTGGGGAAATGTTATTCTAAATAAAGGATAGGCAGCTATGGGTCTTCCAGTGCTCTTCACTAGCACATCGGCTCTTTCTGCTTAGAGCTGGGGCTCCAAAACTCTTCAGCTCGGTCAACCTGTTCATAAAGTTTCAGATTGTTCTTCAACCCTAAAAACGTTTGCTATATGAAAATCATTGAATAAATGCTGCTTTAAATAATAATACTATATCACAAATAATTATAAAAAAGATAGTAGTATTCTAGAGCAGGGTTCTACAACCAGGTTTCCATGGAACCCTAGGGTTCCTCCATAGGTTACTAGGGGATCCTTGAGCAATTTTTGCCTCTCAGGTAAGTTCCCACTGACACCATTGATCTTTTTAGCTATCTGTAAGGGAGTCATTCTTCTCAATGACCACAAGTGCATTCAGCATTCTTCCCACTGATCATCACACATCAATGTATCATGATTTGTAGATATTGCCATGATTAGCTAGGGTTCCCTTAGACCAGAAAGTTATTTCAAGGGATCCTCGGTGTTGAAAAGGTTGACAAAGGTTGTTCTATAGAATATTGTCGACATGTCCGGTTGGCATCAGTAGCTGCCATTATGGCTGTGACAGTTTCTTTTTTTTTTTTTTTCTTTTTTATTTCCACGTCAGCAAACTTTTAGAGAGATTTTAAGTCAGCTGCGTCATTTACGCTGCGCCCCCTCTCTTTTTCGCATCATTGTGGCTTAAGGGAAATTGTAATCTCTTTAATACAAAAACTTTTAACCAATTTTTCCCTTTCCTTTTTATCCATTAAAAGTACCAATATTTACTTATCTGCTTTAATTTTTATTTCCCCCCCCTCCTCCCACCCCCCAAAAAAAAAAAAAAAAAAACCCCATCCTCCCTCTCCCCTCCATGGTCCTCAAGCCTCCATAATTGTCAAGTACTTTTCTGTGTTCCTATACTCATGCCATCTTGCCCACGTCTTAGTGTATTTATCTCGCCGGCCTTCCATCGTGTGTTTTGCTTCTTCCATTCCTCTAGCCCATTCTACCCTTATTATCCATTCCTTCATCCTTGGGGCTTCTACCCCTTTCCAGTGACACGGAATCAGTGCTTTAGCTGCGTTTAAGAGGAATGGGGTTACTGACTTGATGTATTGGGGGATCTCTCTTTCCGTATCATGGAACAGACACGTCCAGGGATTTTTATTAACCTGCTCCCCCGTTATCTGTTGTATTTCACCCAGGACTTCTCCCCAATATTTCTGGATTTTAGGACATTCCCACCAAAGATGGGCAAGAGTGCCCATTTTTCCACATCCTCTCCAGCAAGTTGGGGGGGGTCTCAGCATCATATTGGTGTACCTTCTGAGGTGTCCTATGCCATCTTGCTATCGCTTTATAGGTCATTTCATGTGTCCGGGAGTCTCTTGCCGTTAAGTAAACCATCTTTAGAATCTTACTTCTGTGTGCTTCCCCTTCTAAGCCTCCTATTTCCTTTTCCCACTTTTCCAGGAAAGTGGGGGGTCCTTTACCAGCTTCCCCCCTTAGAACGCTATATAATTTTGAGATACTTCCTTTCACACACGTGGGGGTATTTAATAGTTTTTCAATATCTCTTAACTGGTCTTTTCCCCTTAGTGGTTGTGGCAGTGAACGTGTAAAGTGCTGTATCTGTGCGTACCTCCACTTATCTAGTGGTTTGTTCCCCCAGGCCTGTGTGATTTCAGTGTAAGTGTACAATCTATTTCCTTTCATTACATCTTGTAGTTGTATTACATCTTTTTTTTGCCCACCTCGTAAAATATAGGTGTTCCTCCTTCCCAGGTAAAAAATAATCCGTGTAGGTGCACCGGATATTAAAAAGTATTACCAGTCGGTTGTTATCTCCAGAATAATTGACTGGCTACACAGTAAACAGGAGAAAAGTTGGGTGAATATTGAAGCAACACTGAGTGGGGTGGACATAGAAAAATTAATATGGACCCCACCACAATATAGGGATTTGGGAAATAGAGTTAACTTTTTGACTAAGAACACTTTTAGAATCTGGGATAGGGTAGGCAAGAGTTGCCATTGGGAATTCAACTCACCACTATTATCACTATTAAACACGGATTATGGCTGTGACAGTTATGAATTGTTAGTAAAGCACAGCAATCAGTTCTTTGGCACCACTTTTACTGCTATGATTGTACTCACTGGTCCTCCAGCAGAGTTTGAGTAGAATGTAATCAATGGTTCTCCAACAGAGATTGAGGTGGGTGCACTCACTGGACCACCAACAGAGTTTGAGGTGGGTGCACTCACTGGCCCACCAACAGAGATTGAGGTGGGTGCACTCACTGGCCCACCAACAGAGTTTGAGGTGGGTGCACTCATTGGATTTCCAACAAAGGTTGAGGTGGGTGCAACCACTCGCTCTTCAGGGTTTGAGTTGGGAGTACTCACTGGATTTCCAAAGGTTGAGATGTTTGCACTCACTGGCTGTCCAACAGAGTTTGTGGTAGGTGCGCTCATTGGCTCTATAAGAGAGTTTGAGATCAGTGTACTCACTACTGACTCTCCAACATAGTTTTTGGTGGTTGTACTCACTGGCTCTCCCACTGAGTTTGAGATGGGTGTACTCATGGCATTTCCAACAAAGGTCGAGGTGGGTGAACCCACTGGCTCTTCAACAGAGTTTGACTTGGGTGTACTCACTGGCTTTCCAACAGAGGTCAAGGTGGGTGCACCTGCTGGATCTTCAGCAGAGTTTGAGGTGGGTGTCATTGGATTTCCAACAAAGGTTGGAGTGTTTGCACTCACTAGCTTTCCAACGAAGTTTGAGATGGGTGTACTCACCGACTCTCCAACAGAGGTTGAAGGGGGGGTACTCACTGGCTCCCCAACATAGTTTTTGGTGGTTGTGCTCATTGGCTCTCCAACTGAGTTTGATGTGGGTGTACCCACTGGCTATCCAACAGGTGGGTGTACTCATTGACCCTCCAACAGGTTGACGTTCTCTAGGGCTGCCACCTCATCCCTTTAAAACTGAACACATATTAAATACACAGATTCTGTGGAGTTTTATGGTGAAGAGCTCTCTGTATTTGCATAAAACTCCATTCTCCTGGATCAAAGTTACGAGATACTGAGACTGGTGGAGGACCCTAATCTAGCGTGACTCTATGAGGACAAAGATATGACCAAAGGCGTATGATTTTTTTGAGGATCTGGCGAGTGCAAATTTTGAGCGGAGTGGTTTTCACAAGGTGTGGTGAAGGCTCAATAAACCCTTAATATCCTCAAAGGAAATTCAGTAGAGGAGGTTATTTATCGGACTCGCCTATTATATTGTGCAACAATTTTGAACTTTTTGGAAGTAAGGTGTGGAATACACCAGATATGCGCTGCTTATGCTTCAATGATTATATTTGATTGTGGTCGTTTAGGCATACGAGTAATTAATGTTCCCCCAAAATGTGAAAATTATTTTATGGGTTCTTCTGAGGTAAAGAGCTTGAGAAAGCAGTTATAGAGTACTGAAGCAAAACCCAGCCAGGCGACTATCATTTTCAGAAGGAGACCATGGAGAGACCATCCCATCAATCTTCCTTTGCAGGTGAACTTAGACTGAAATCTCGTTCCAAGTCTTCACGTCTCCCTCTGTGAGCTGAACTTCCATCCAAAGTGCTGAGAAATCAGAGTCCTCGCAGGTCACCTTGGTCTGTGCTTGGTTTCAGACATTGAAGGGGTTTTGTTGCGCTCTTTTTATCACCCATCATAAGGCATCCTTTGTGTCTTGCTATGTGGCCCCCGTCCAGCTTCACAAGCCAGGCTTCACAAAGATGAGAAACAAATGGTAAAAAAAAAAACACCATCTGATCACATTTGCTGCTTCAGCTTTTCTGAAGCACACAGAACTCTCGGGACGCCTGGAACATGAATGGAGTTCAGAGGTCGGACACAGTTATTAAAAATCTTCACCTTCCGAAAATCCACAGCGGCGGTCCCGGTCAGGAAACAGACTCCCTACTTCGCCCTGATTAAAAGTCTATAAATTAGTAAAAGCTTTGACAAGTGATGTGCCCGTTGAACCTCCGATGGCGGCTGCCAAGGTTGCGAACGGTACACGCATTCTTCACATTTGGGCAGTTTGCATACAATCCATATTTATTTTTGGCTTTGTTCTAGGAAAAAAAGTTCTCGTTCAGTAGAGGGGTTGGCTGCTTCTGTCCTGCGGCAACCAGTGGGGGATCGGCCCACATTACTACAGCACCAGAAACATGTTTGCAATCACTGCTACGGGAAAGAATGCATGGGCGACCACGACGGTTCAGCAGCGTTATCCGCTGCTGAATCTTGATCGCTGGCGATGGGAGCGACATCTCGCCGCCTAAGCTACAGAGGGAGCGATTCTATAGGGACAAGCAGCTTCTTAGTGATCTGGCAGTTTTGACAGTTTTTCTTCTTTAACCACTTTTGGACCGCCCTTGGCCCGTGCAGGCAAAGCACCGTACTTGGTACATCGCTGCCCGCTGCCCCCACCCCCTGCCGAGTCTGTCAGCAAGTCCTGGCCAATGATTTATGGCCTGGGACCTGCTCATCGGCTGTGTCCAATCACAGCCCAGAGCTCTGTGTTTCCAATCAACACAGGGCTCTGTACAGAAGGAACAATCTCTCCGTTTCTTATCCCTGCAAAGCAGGAATAAGATATAAAAGAGACCAGTTGGTAAATGCAGCATGTATTACGCACATTACACATTGTTAGGCACACATTTAACTCCTTGATTGCCGTACTGGTACATTGCTGCCTGCTTTCAGGTTTAGGGCATGTACATGCACGTGCTCTAATTGACAATCAACACAGGGCTCTCTACAGAGGGAACAATCTCTCTGTTTCTTAACCTTGCAAAGCAGGGATAAAAAAAAAAAGAGATATGTATGTTAAAGAAGGGGGAGTAGGGGAAGCTGAGCTGATAAATAACTGCTGGAAGGGGGAGCTGAGGTGCTAAGTCACTGCTTGAATGGGGGAGCAGGGGAGTTCGGCTGCTTAGTCATTGCTGGCAAGGGGGAGCAGGGGAGCTAAGATGCCAAGTCACTGCTTGAAAGGGGGAGCAGGGGAGCTGAGCTGCTAGGTCACTGCTGGGAGCGGGGAGTGGGGTAGCTGAGCGGCCAAGTCACTGCTGGGAAGGTGAAGCAGAGATGATAGCTCACTGCTGGGAAGGGGGAGCAGGGGAGTTTAGCTGCTAAGTTACTTCTGGGAGGGGGGGGCAGGGGAGCTGAGCTGCATAGTCATTGCTGGGAAGGGGGAGAAGGGGAGCTGAGATGCTTAGTCATTGCTGGGAAGGGGGAGAAGGGGAGCTGAGATGCTTAGTCATTGCTGGGAAGGGGGAGAAGGGGAGCTGAGCTGCTTAGTCATTGCTGGGAAGGGGGAGCAGGGGAGCTGAGTTGCTTAGTCATGGTTTGAAAAGGGGGAGCAGGAGAGCTGAGCTGCTTAGTCATTGTTTGAAAAGGGGGAGCAGGAGAGCTGAGCTGCTTAGCCGCTGCTTGAATGGGGGAGCAGGGAAGTTCAGCTGCTAAGTCACTTCTGGGAGGAGGGGAAGCAGGGGAACTGAGCTGCTTAAGTGGGGTT
>JBBDGP010003769.1:0-119262 GCA_037952835.1 Lithobates septentrionalis | reverse complement strand
GTTCCTTTATAGGGAGATAAGCTAATTTGCCATATGATCAGCCCACCTGACTTCTAAAAAAGTGGAGTACAGTACTGTATGGATTTTCTTGTGCAGAACAGCTCTACTCAAACATTTTTGGTATAAATTGAAGCTCTCATTTAAATACACTAGATGGCGCTCTAACCTTTACAGCAGCAGTGTGATAGGCTGGTTCACACTGTACTTTCTAATGTTTTGTGCCACTCTTACAATTTTTTTTTTTTCACATTTTGTTTATTGTGTGGCAGTTTTTTTTGTTTTGTTTTTTTACCTATTTTCTGATGGCTGCTGTCGGCCCCTTAAATGGGCTCTCACAGCGGTCACGTGATTGGGGAGGCCTAAGCAAAAATATGTCACCAGCACACCAAAGATATCCAGAATGGGTCCAAGGCTTTAGTCAGAGATGACATCATAACATCTGACCCCAGATCGTTCCATAAAGAGTACTTGTCCCATGCCTATGGATGTTTACATGCCTTGACAGCCATAAAAGTGATAAAAAATGAAAGCGACGGTGTAAAAATTAAATGATGATAAAAATGAAAGTCCTCGTGCGCAAAAGCCAACACGCGCGTCGTTCCCGAATGCACGCAAACCGCGATCCTCCCACACGTGAGGTATCACAACGGATGTCAGATCATGGGCAGTAATTCTAGCACTAGACCTCCTGTGTAAATTTATACTGGTAACCTGTCATGGCTTTTAAAGCGTTGCCTATGGATAGTAAAACTTACACCGTATGTCGCCGTTGCAAGTTTTGACATGTTTGGTATCTATTTACTCTGTGCAACATCATCTTTTATACTTTACCAAAAAATTGGGTCATGCATTGTTTTATTGCATTCAAATAAAAAAATCTTGTATTTCCAAAAAAAAATTGCATTTTGAAAAAACACAGCGCAAATGCTGTGTAACATAAAAGATTGCAACACCCACCAATTTATTCTCTAGGGCTTTTGCTTTAAAAAGATATGTAATGTTTGAGGGTTCTAAGACATTTTCTAGCAAAACATGCTGATTGTTGTATGTGAAAGTGCCAGAAAAGGCCTGATCTTAAAGTGGCTACAAAATACTCCAATCTTCTTCTTTTTTTTTTTTTTTTTTTAATAAATGCAGCACTCGCAATTTTATGCAGAGCTTTACATACTCTGCATTCCCATCTGTCTCCCTCAAGGAGCTTACTATCTATGATCCCTATCACACATGCAGACATACACATTCTAGGGCCAATTTGGATCGGAGTCAATCAACCTACTAACCTGTATTTGGTATGTTGGAGGAAACCTTCACAAGCACAGAGAGTACAAGCAAACACCATGCAGATAATGTCCTACATGTCTAAACTACTTTTTATGAATCAACTTTAACAGGAAGAGGTACCCCCTGAACCAGAAGTCTCCCTGGGTAGCAGCATTCTAAGATTGTTTTTTTGTGTTGTTTTTTTTTTGTTTTGTTTTTCATTTCTACTTTAAAAAATATCAATGTAAAGAAATGTGGAGAAATTACACTTCTCCCTCTGTAGATGGCGATGTTGCTATGTACAGAACTGAGGTATAATGGCACATTTGTTATCTTATGAATTATTAATATTGCACCGCGTCCTTCTCTTTCTTGTCTCTGCCAGTGTAATATAAAATGTTATTTCCATAACACAAACCCACATTCAGTAGAATTTGGATTCTGCAAGAACTAGCTAGGTTAGGTTATCCATAAATATGAGATGACTAAAGGATAATCTGCCCATTTGTTGTCGGATCAATTGATGATCTGTGTCCATGGGTGCTGCACTTGACCATCTAGAACAATTGCCCCTTAGCTTTAATCAGCAGTGCAGGTAGCGTCCTTTAATCCCATTGTCTGCCAATCCCATGCTCCTTCTTGCATTTCTATTTTTACTGCCCACGCCTTCTCATTCACCAAATAAAAATAAGAAATAAAAATAAAAAAATTACTCCTCACGTTCACACCTTTTTTAAAGGGTAGCTCCACTTTGCTATATACAATATAGCCAAAAAACTGTGCTAGATTGGTTCTTTCTAGTCTACTGTTGAACATAGGAGATATGTTTTGTGAATGATGCATAAGACCACTTCCACACGGGCTGTCCGATTTAGATCCATCTGTCAGTTTTTCAGGCGGACCTGAGCGGACCTTGCACTCTTCCATATGGAGCGGCGGATATCAGTGGCGACATGTGCGCTGACAACCACCACTTTCCGATCCGATCCTGCCTGAAAAATCCAGATGGATGGTGGTCCTATTTTTCTGGCGGATCGGTTAAAAACGGACTGGCGGTCCGTTTTCACTCGATTTCCCCATAGAGGAGACTGTGTCCGTCTCCACTCTGCACAATGAGTGAAGATGAACCTGTCATCCGCCTGCTCAGTGGGGATAAGCGGAGCTGTCACATACCTGGTAGGAGACTGAAATGGCTAGGTTGGCCTCTCTTGTATCCCCAGCCCAGGCCCCACTCAGAGTGGGACAGATGATGCCAAGGGACAGGAGGAACACAAGTGCCTGTAGATGTTGATTTGCAGAGCTTGTGGCAGGAGTTGTACACACAGTGATTCAGGCAGAACATCAGGTCAGGAACTGCGATGATGCCAAGTAGATCAGCCAAGGTTAAAGAGGCACTCCACCAGTCTTGCAGGTGCAGGATACGTGGCTTGCCCGGGTTCCCCGCAGTCTGGAGACGGGAGCACACTCTGGCATCTTGACATGTATGCTGAGATTCAAATACTGGTCTTACATAATTTTTATGTTTTTGTTTTTTTTTTTGTAGCCAGATCATTATGGTTTTGACTGTACTTGAAATTGTTTGGTACCTGGTTTTTCTTGTTTGTATGATCTTTTAATAAAAAATACTGCAAGTAAAAAACATAGCCAAAAGAAAAGCTATTGCTTCACAAGCCAAATCGTAATTTAGGGTATATGTAAAACAACCCGTTCAGTTTATAATTTGCCTTGTGCTTTAGCTGCTTGTGATGAATTAGTCACTACCAATCAGAATCAGTCCTGCACAACACATGACCTAACAAATATTCCTTCAGAGCAGAAACGGGTAGGAATCTGCAACAAAGTTTGTTAAAAATCCTTACAATGGATTCCTAACTGAATATGTAGGCACTAGGTATAATATATAATTGCCTTTTTTTTTATTTTTTATTTATTTATTTTTTTTAAAAAAGACTTGTTTTCATAATTTCATTCTCTGTTGCATCTCACTGCCACTGATCTCAAAATCCTCTCTATATGCACTCCAGCAATGGCTGTATGGCAAGACTTGACAAATTTGCTTTGAATCCAGAAGCCAGCTAAAAAATTTGGGAGCCAGTTTGCGCGCGGCGATATTTTATGTGCTCGCGTGTAACTTTTTTTTATTGCAACAGGAAGCCTGTTATGTCAGGTGCAAATTCAGGCAAAAATGCAGACCTGAATCAGACCTTATTTTTGGAACCCATGATGGATCTAGTAAAATAAAATTTAAAAAAATAAAATATATATATATATATATATATATATATATATATATATATATATATATATATATATATATATATAATAATTTTACTAGATCCATCATGGATTCCAAAAATATATTTTATTCTTCTTTTTTAGGCTGTGTTCACACTGATGCAGCCGCAGGTCACAGCAGGGCGTCTGGTGCATCCCTGTCCACTGGTTCAGGTGCAAATCAGGTCTGCACTTTTGCCCGAATTTGTACCTGACATAACAGGCTTCCTGTTATAGGTTATGAAATCTCTGTCCTTGTCTTCCAATGGAGAGTACAAGTGACCAATTTTTTTATATATATATATATATATATATATATATATATATATATATATATATATATATATATACTTGAAATTTTGTCATGTTAGGCTTCATGTACACGGGACGTTTCTCAACCTCTCCTGAACGCTGGAACATCACAGCTAGTAATCCATGTTTAAATACGTGTTTAGCAGCGATTACAAGCCACATTTGCATTCTGAAGGGTTTACTAAAGATAACCTCAGGAGACCCTCCCAAATACTTAAAAAGCACTAAAAACAAGTATTTATTAACTATTTCAGCCATTCTGTGAGAAAGCAGTGTGCTTGTAGTTAGCTGTTATTTTTTGGTTGGTTTGTTAAAGTGGTTGTAAAACCGTTTAGAACAAAAAATAAAAACCTGCAAGACAAAGGCATAATGAGCATAATGAGCACAGCATACTAGCTCATTATGAATTACTTACCTGAGATCGAAGCCCCCACAGTGGTCCTCGTTCACCGCTCCAGCGGCCAACATCTCTCCGGGGGGTTAATTCCGGGTATCGCGGCTCTCTCGCTGTGATTGGCCGAAGCTGCGATGACGTCACTCCCGCAAATGCGCAGGGGAGACGCCGGTAACCGCACAGTACAACCGTGTAGGTTTAGGAGATATCCCAGGGTTCGACAAACCCCGGGCGCCAGGTCGCATTTGCGACTAGAATTAGCGACCTGGCGCCTGGGGCGGCACAGCTGGGGTATTCTGTGTCCGTTCGACACCCCCCCCCTCCCGGCGCGATCGCGATGGGCCGCGCCGGTAATTGAGGCCCCGGCTTTGCGGCCTACTGCAGTCCTATGGTTCCTTCTGCAATCAGGCGCCCTCTGGTGGTGGCCGTTGGTATGACAAGACATCCATCAATGCTAATGGAGCTTTCCCTACCTGTTTTCACTGCCCGCTCATCTCCTTCCCTTTTACTTAGAACCCCCAAACATTATATATATTTTTTATTCTAACACCCTAGAGAATAAAATGGCGGTCATTGCAATACTTTCTGTCACACCTTATTTGTGCAGTGGACTTACAAGCGCACTTTTTTGGGAAAAAATACTTTTTTAAATAAAAAAAATAAGAAAACAGTAAAGTTAGCCCAATTTTTTTTATATTGTGAAAGATAATGTTACGCCGAGTAAATTGATTCCCAACATGTCACGCTTCAAAATTTCGTCCGCTCGTGGAATGGCGACAAACTTTTACCCTTTAAAATCTCCATAGGCGACGTTTAAAAAATTCTACAGGTTGCATGTTTTGAGTTACAGAGGAGGTCTAGGGCTAAAATTATTGTTCTCGCTCTAACGATCATGGCGATACCTCACGTGTGGTTTGAACACCGCTTTCATATGCGGGCGCTACTCACATATGCGTTCACTTCTGCAAGCGAGCTCGGCGGGACGGGGCGCGTTTAAAAAAATTATTTTTTTTCTTATATATTTTACTTTTTATTTTTTATTTTTACACTGTTTTAAAAAAAAAAAAAAACAAGGGATGGGGCACATTTAAAAAAAAAATTTTCTTATTTATTTTAACTTTTATTTTTTCACTGTTCTTTTAAAAAAAAAAAAAGTCACTTTTATTCCTATTACAAGGTATGTAAAAATGCCTTGTAATAGAAAAAAAGCATGACAGGACCTCTTAAATATGAGATCTGGGGTCAAAAAGACCTCAGATCTCATATTTACACTAAAATGCATTAAAAAAAAAATAAAAAAAATTGTCATTTGAAAAAAAATAAAATAAAATGTCCCTTCAAGAGCTATGGGTGGAAGTGACGATTTGACGTCGCTTCCGCCCTACAATGACTTGGAGATGGGCGGGGGGGCCATCTTCCTCTCACTCGTCTCCATGTCAGGCCAGGGACAGATCCGGATCGCCTCCGCCGTTACCGACTGCCACGGTAAACGGTGAAGGGCACCGGAGCGCGGCGGTAGGGGGGGGCCCTCTCCTGCCGCCGATAAAAGTGATCTCGCTGCGAATCTGCTTCAGAGACCACTTTTATCTGAAAGAGAACCGCCGGCTCTTGAAGAAGATACCGGGTTATGGTAGCTAGCTGCTACCATAACAACGGTATTTCTCTTCAAAGACAGGACGTATATAGTCGTCCTGCGGGAAGGAAGTGGTTAATTAAAATGTATTTATTATTTTGTCATCTCCCTGCTTGGCCCCTTTCACATGGGCTGTCTGATCAGGTTCACCTGTCAGTTTTTCAGGCGGACCTGATTGGATCCTTAGCGGGAATATGGTGGTCTTGTGTCCCTGCATGGCAGGAAATAAAAGCAGTCACATTTGTTCTAGTCGTCTCTGTGTAAATTTAAGATTGGTTAATTTTTATATTGAAAATAAAGCTGTCGGTTGTTTAAAAAAAAAAAAAAACCTGGCTCCTAACTTTTTTAGCTGGCTCCTAGATTCCAAGCAAATTTGTCAAGCCCTGAGATATCCAGTGTAGCTACAGGTAAGTCTAATTATATGCTTGCCTGTAGTGTAAAGTGGTTGTAAAGGGTTTGCAGCTCCTCCAGAGCTACCATGGACCCTTGGCTGCTTTTCTGATTAATGCTCTCCTTGCCCGGCCTGTCCATTTAGGTGGACGGCCATGTCTTGGTAGGTCTGCAGTTGTGCCATACTCAATCCATCATCAGAAAATGGAAAAAACCGTGCTCTGTGAGATGTTCAAAGCTTGAGATTTTTTTTGATTACCTAACCCTGCTTTAAACTTCGTCACAACTTTATCCCTGACCTATCTGGTGTGTTCCTTGGCCTTCATGATGCTGTTTGTTCACTAAGGTTCTCTGAAAAAAACATCTGAGTACTTCACAGAACAGCTGTATTTATACTGGGATTAAATTACACACAGGTGGACTCTATTTACTAATTAGGTGACTTCTAAAGGCAATTGGTTCCACTAGATTTTAGTTGGGGGTATCAAAGTAAAGGGGGCTGAATACAAATACATGCCACACTTTTCAGATATTTATGTGTAAAAAATAATTGAAAACCATTTATCATTTTCCTTCCACTTCACAATTATGTGCCACTTTTTGTGTTTGTGTATTACATAAAATTCCAACAAAATACATTTACGTGTTTGGTTGTAACATGACAAAATGTGGAAAATGTCAAAGGGTATGAATACTTTTTCAAGGCACTGCGTGTATGTGTTTTTGAGATGGCAGTGCTGCGTGATTGCCTCAACCCCTCCCTGACCCCTTCCATTACCTACATGGCTGGTGTAAGAAGATCTTTCCTTTTATTTCCAAGTAGAGTCTAATCTATGTTCTTGTCTTATTGCAGGACCCTCATGTGGATTGTTATGAAGCATCTGCCATTAGGGATAAGCTGGGGTTGAACCGAGAGTCACTAGTTGCAATGGCGATCCTCCTGGGATGTGATTATGTTCCAAAAGTGAGTTGATGTAAAAAGAAAAAAAAGGCTTGAAGAAATATGCAGACTGTATGAGGTCTCTTTATACAATCCATGTTTTTTCATTTTGCGTTCTGATGTGGCAGAGAGGCCATAACTGTACTCCGGATTTTATAACATGAATGATTATTGTTTTTCTTTAAATTTTGAGTTTTTGTGTAGATTAGCAGAGATGATGTTGGCGTTTGCAGTGCCCTCCTTTAAGACCTGCAAGCATTGCCGATTGGCCGCCGCAGGTGTACTGCGGCAACATGGCTCGGCTGCGCGAATCGCCGTTATCTTGCGTCACTTCCTTCTTTGGCCACAAGGGGCGCACGCCCCCTGCTCGCCCACGGAGCCGATGCGAGTGCCCGGTAGTCGCGATCACTCGGGGCACCCGGAAAACCGGGATCTGTGTGTGTAAACACACAGTTTCCGGTTCTCTGAGGGGAGAAGTGACAGATCGTCTGCTTATACCGAGTATGAACAGCGATCTAACTCTTCCCCTACACAGTCCCCTCCCCCCTTCAGTTAGAACACACAGTAGGGAACACATTAATCCCTTGATCGCCCCCTAGTGGTTAACCCCTTCACTGGCAGTGACATTCTTACAGTAATCAATGCATTTTTATAGCACTGATTGCTGTAAAAATGATAATGGTCCCAAAAATGTGTCAAAATTGTCCAACGTGTCCGCCATAATGTCGCAGTCCCAATAAAAAAATCTCAGATCACCACCATTACTAGTAAAAAAAAAATTAATAAAAATGCCATGCGCTATAAAAAAAAAAGCGACAATTTTGAAAAAAAAATATATATTTTTTACTTTTTGCTATAATAAATATCTCCAAAATATATATATATATATATATATATATATATATATATATATATATATATATATATATATATATATATATATATATATATATATATATATATATATATTTTGGAGATATTTATTATAGCAAAAAGTAAAAAATATATATTTTTTTTTTTTTCAAAATTGTCGCTTTTTTTTTATAGCGCAAAAAATAAAAACCGCAGAGATGATCAAATACCACCTACAGAAAGCTCTATTTGTGGGAAAAGAAAGGGACGTCAATTTTGTTTGGGTGTAACGTCGCACGACCGCGCAATTGTCAGTTAAAGCGACGCAGTGCCGAATCGCAAAAAGGGGGTAAAATCTTCCGGGCTGAAGCGGTTAATGTTAAGCCTTGCACACATTACTAAAAAAAAAAAATTTGATCTATTCTTGACAGTCATGGAGATTAGCTCACATAGGCCTGGGTTCAGTGTCTCTGTATACATGGGTGTTATAGGCTCAACTTACACATTGCAGTGTGATTATATATTATCCTTTTTAAGTGGTTGTAAAACCTTATACCCATTGAAATGACTGGCCTTAGGTGAGAGATTAAACAAATCTTCCTACATAAGTTTTACCTGTTTACACCATTTCAAAGTGAAGAATTTATCAAGCTTGTCTGGGCTGTCAGAAAGCATCAGCGGAGAGCTGAAATTACATACTGCGGGGCACAGTGAGGAGAGCTCTGGAGGCTGATTGGATGGAAGAGACACATCCCCCTTTACACAGCACACAAGAACAGAGCTGAGGCTGTCAATCATAGGCTGTGTGCTGGAGCTCCCTCCCCCTCTCACGTGTTTTTCTCATGGTGTCAGATAGCAAAAGAACAGGGCAGCAGACAGAAATCACAATTAGTGCTCTGGATTTGGATTGAGATTAATACACACTATTGAGGGATAGGTTTTGTTCATAATTCATGCATTGCGGCTGTGGCATGTGAGCAGCTGTATTGTAGAATTTAGGTGGGCGATGTAAAACAGCAGCTAAGCCGCCTCCTTTTTTTAACCCCCTATCTCTCACACACACACCGACATCTTTTTTGTTTTGCTGCAGCTCCAATGTATTTAGCTGATTTAAACTAAAAGTTCAGTTGGGCTTTAAATGAGTGCAGCCAATCATACATCATTTTTATGCTAGACCAGCTGCTATAAGTTAAATCTGTGGAATTAGATAGCAGCAGATAGCACAGCCAATCATTGGCAGGGAAATAGTCATCCAGCCAAACTGATTTCCTTTTTTTTTTCAATTGATTGCTGTTGTTTTTAAAATGAAAGTTGTATGTCATGGAAGTCTGCCCACTCTCATCCACTGCTCGACTCTGCACATTTAGTGATCCATCCAACTGCCATTTACTGTTTGTGGTCGGCATTATTCTTCTTCTGCTTTATTATTCAGCTGATATGAGCGTGCTGGTTGTGTCCAGCTGAGAAATAGAATGACGGTTCCTTACATCCTATCCTTTTTAGAGTGTAATAAGATCAGTTCAGTAATATTATGCCCTGAGCAGAATTACCCGCTGGATGTAGCTGGGAACAGGCGGTAGCTTCTCTCCCAGACAGGAGGCATTACTGTGAATGTTTGGCCAGTTCTTGCCCATATAATGCAGAAGGTTGACGGAGGCTTTGGTGACATCTGGCTCCAATTTGCTGCTGTTTGTCATACCTGTGCTAAATGGGCAACACCTTTCCACCCGACTGCTCTCAAGTGTTAATGACTCCTGAGCACTTCCTATCTGCTAATGTTTGAGAAATCCCAATGAAATCACTTTGTTCAGTTCATTAGTACAGATGTACTGTGTTTATTAGAGTTCTTTAAGTAGTGGAGGAAAAATAAAATCTCTTTGGTGGGATTATTTTTTTAACGTTCAGGCTTACTTTGCTGTTCAGATTTCAGAATAGCCCTTATCCCTTTATACTGAATCTAAGCTTTGCCCACATAGGTCAAAACTACAAGTTTACATTCACCAGCTTCAGATACATGTGCTCTACTTGGCTCCTGGGAGTGCAGAAAATATGCAATGGAAGTGATTTACTAAAGCTGCAGAGTGAAAAATCTGGTGCAGCTCTGCATAGAAACCAATCGGCTTCCATTTTTTTATTTTTTTTTGTCAAAGCTTAATTGAACACGCTGAAGCTGATGGCTATTGTGCAGGGCTGGAGCAGCTTTTGTACTCTCCAGTTTTTAGTAAATCCCAATATTTCAAGTAAGTACTGTGGGAGCATGAGACTATTTTCCTCCACCCACATGACAGCTCTGGTGTCTGGTGATTGGATGCTCAGGAACTCAGCGCTGTCGCTTGAGCATGAGAAAAAGAGTCCTCAAAGTCCATATAAAATAAGCTGTTCTGATTTGCTTAATACTTTGGCTCAGTGCCTCAAGAAATAATAGTCTGTCAATCAGCATGACAGGCTGGCAATCAGCATTTTCAGAAGTTTGCAATGTCAGCGTCATTGATTTTACAGCAAAGGTTTCCTTTATTGATAATTTGTCACTGACATGTAACAGTAGGCCACTCTAGGTCACTTTGTTAGAAATTCTGTGTATATATATATATATATATATATATATATATATATATATATATACACACACACAGTGCCTTGCAAAAGTATTCACCCCCCCTTGGCATTTTTTTGTGTTTTGTTGCCTCACAACCTGGACTTAACATGGATTGTTTGAGGATTTGCATCATTTAATTTACAGAACATGCCCACAACTTTGAAGATTTATTTATTTATTTTTTCTTTTATTATTGTGAAGCAAACAACAAATGTCTTATTATTGTGAAGCAAACAACAAATGTCCCCTGGGGCAGGACCCGGGTCCCCAAACACTTTTTATGGCAATAACTTGCATATAAGCTTTTAAAATGAGCACTTTTTGATGTTTCATGTTCATGTCCCATAGACTTTAACGGTGTTCGCGTGTTTGTCCGAATTTTTTGCCTGTTCGCATGTTCTGGTGCGAACAGAACCGGGAGGTGTTCAGCTCATCCCTATCCATCATCCGAAAATGGAAAGAGTATGGCACAACTGCAAACCTACCAAAACATGGCCGTCCACCTAAACTGACAGGCCGGGCAAGGAGAGCATTAATCAGAGAAGCAGCCAAGAGGCCAGTGGTATCTCTGGAGGAGCTGCAGAGATCCACAGCTCAGGTGGGAGAATCTGTTCACAGGACAGCTATTAGCCATCCACTCCACAAATCTGGTCTTTATGGAAGAGTGGCAAGAAGAGAGACATTGTTGAAAGAAAGCCATAAGAATTCCCATATGCAGTTTGCGAGAAGCCATGTGGGGGACACAGCAAACATGTAGAAGAAGGTGCTCTGGTCAGATGAGTGTCAGGGTAAAGGTATACTGGTCAAGTGCGCCCTCAAACCTTTTCCTTGCTCGAGCTGAACTTGGACATCAAAAAGATCTTTTCAATCGATTGGTTAAATCAAGACACCACACACCATTGGATATCCAGAAATACAACTGTATTGTATCATTTCACATGTTTATATAGAGTAACAAATCATTTATCAGTAGGGGTAAACCAAGGGGCGGTCCCTTAGTTTATCCAATTACAAGAGTACAGATATCACAAGTTATATATCACAAGACATCACAAGTTACTTTTTTTATATGTCATGCTCAGTGACGCTAAAAAAGTACCTAGCTTGAATTCCGAGAAAATGAATAATATGAATAATTTTGAAATATGGGAATAATCTTTTGAGACAGTCATGCACCTTTGGCTTTAATCCAAATGTGCGGTGAGCTAGCTAACTTTCCTAACTTCCCTATTTTCCTATTTTACTAAAATTTAGCTTTTTGGCCTAAAAGCAAAACACTATGTGTGGTGGAAAACTAACACTGCAAATCACCCTGAACACACCATCCCCACCGTGAAACGTGATGGCAGCATCCTGGGGATGCTTTTCTTCTGCAGGGACAGGGAAGCTGGTCAGAGTTGATGGGAAGATGGATGGAGCCAAATACAGGGCAATCTTGGAAAACCTGTTAGTCTGCAAAAGACTTGAGACTGGGGCGGAGGTTCACGTTCCAGCAGGACAACGACCCTAAACATACAGCCACAGCTACAATGGAATGGTTTAGATCAAAGCATTTTCATGTGTTAGAATGGCCCAGTCAAAGTCCAGACCTAAATCCAATTGAGAATCTGTGGCAAGACTTGAAAATTGCTATTCACAAACGCTCTCCATGCAATCTGACAGATCTTGAGCTATTTTGTAAAGAAGAATGGGCAAAAGTGTCACTCTAGATGTGCAATACTGGTAGAGACATCCCCAAAAAGACTTGCAGGTGTAATTGCAGTGAAAGGTGGTTCTACAAAGTATTGACTTGAGGGCTGAATACAAATGCACACCACACTTTTCCCATGAAATACTGAGAATAATTACACTACAACAACAGATCAAAGCACCTCATCTCAATTGAAGAGTTTGGCAAAGAGTAGGAAGGGAGATTTTTGTGGTGCCACTAGTAAGTAAGAATAATTTATTTAATAAAAAATTTTTTTTTTTAATATCAAAGGTATAAAAAAAGAGTAAATAAGTTGACTCTCTTTAGGTACAAAAATATACATATAAAATCAACAAAATATTACACTTGTACGTATAGGGCTAAATGTAGCTGTAAAGTGCCTGTTTGACTCTACATGTTTCGCTATATGCTTCTTCGGGAACTGCAAGGCAAATATTAACTACAAAAGAGAAAATGTACAAATAAGACATAGAAATATAAGACAAAACTGAATCATAAAATATCAGAACTAATAAACAATATAACAGGAGCACATCAGAGTACTCTATTAATATGGAAACACTGGAAATCAAAAATCCAGAGCCAAATACAATGGACCCTGTTTAAATAATCTCAGGCTTGATGATTCTTCACAAAGGAATAGAGGTACAATGGCAATGGGGAACTTACCCAACATATACGAGATAAATGGGGAGTTTATCAGACTCCTGTGTTATGGATGGAGAAGGCAGGCAGGGCAAGACTGTTAACAGGAAAAAAAACCTGGGAATCCATCTCCCCCTCCCTAAAGAGCCTACACTGGCTAACCGTGAAGAATCGGATCACATTCAAGACCCTCTGCCTCACCCACAAATGCGTACAAGGAAACGCCCCACCATATCTCCGCGAGAAAATAAAACACTACACACCGAATCGCAGTCTTCGATCAGCCAACCAAAACCTCCTTACCATTCCCAAATACCGCTACAAAGCAAAGGGAGAACGAAGATTCGCAGTCCAAGGACCTCGACTATGGAACGCTCTTCCTACCAACATCCGCATGGAAGAAAACCACCAGGCCTTCAGAAAAAAACTAAAGACCTTCCTTTTCTGAGAAGCTGACATCAGAGAATGCATCCAGTGCCTTGAGGCGATTCAGTTTGCATTTGCAGCACTTTATAAATCATTCATTCATTCATTCAATGTCAAAATCTAACAATAGCCATCGCAGAATGATCACCAGAATAGATGGTAAAATAATTCCTATAAGATATACATGATAATACAGCAATGAGTGAAAATTAATTTTCACCCTCCTGTACTACTATACAATCAAAGAATGAAAAAACTTTTTCTAATTCGCCCTTCCCCCTCTTTTTTTCCTTTTTTCTCCCCTTTTTTTCTTCTTTTTCCTTCCTCGTCTTTTCTTTCCCTTCTTTTTCTCATCTCCTCCTTTTTTCTTTTTTTTTTCCTTTTTTCTCGTCAATTATTTTTTCATTCTTTGATTCTTTAGTAGTACAGGAAGGTGAAAATAAGTTTTCCCTCATTGCTGTATTATCATGTATATCTTATAGGAATTATTTTGCCATCTATTCTGGTGCTCATCCGGCGATGTCTATTGTTGGATTTTGACGTTCCCCTGTCTGCCTTCTCCATCCATAACACAGGAGTCTGATAAACTCCCCATTCATCTCGTATATGTTGGGTAAGTTCCCCGTTGCCATTGCACCTCTATTCCTCTAAATAATCTCATGCTTGATGATTCTCACAAACAGTGTCCATTGTATTTGGCTCTGGATTTTTAATTTCCAATGTTTTCATATTAATAAAGTACTCTGATGCGCTCCTGTTATATTGTTTATTAGTTCTGATATTTTATGATTCAGTTTGGTCTTATATTTGTATGTCTTCTTTGTACATTTTCTCTTTTGTAGTAAATATTTGCCTTACCGTTCCCAAAAAAGCATATAGCGAAACATGTACAGGCAGTCCCCGACTTACGAACGACTCCTACCTACGAACGGCCTCAATGCCGGCTGCTTGTGCTCCACGCTGGTCCTGGATACCCCTGAGCAGCTATCTTGCCATATTTCCACACTGCAGTACTTCATGTGCTGCGTGGCCAGAAGAGCCCCAGAAGGCCCGGAACATCCCACATCCCTCCACAGGCAGACGCCGGAACATCCCACATTCCTGCAAAGGCGGAAGTTACACTTACAAGCAGTGTTCCGACTTGCGAACAGATTTCACTTACAAACAAACCTACAGTCCTTAACGTGTTTGTAACTCAGGGACTTCCTGTAGAGTCAAACAGGCACTTTATAGCTACATTTAGCCCTATACGTACAATTGTAATATTTTGTTTTTTATATGTATGTTTTTGTACCTAAAATGTCAACTTGTTTAATATCAAAGGTATAAAAAAAGAGTAAATTATTTTTATTAAATATTTTTTTCCTGCTTATTAGTGGCACCACAAAAATCCTCCTTCCTACTCTTCTCCATACTTTTCCCATATTTATTTGTAAAAAATTTTGAAAATCATTTTCCTTCCACTTCACAATCATGTGCCACTTTGTGTTGAAAATAAAATACGTTTGTTTTTGGTTGTAACATGACAAAATGTGGAAAATGTTAAGGGGTATGAATACTTTTTCAAGGCACTGTATGGCCATCTTTAGAGGCTAATGCTTTTGGCCTCTCCTCTTACAAGCCTCTACTCACCAGCTACTGTGCTTGTTTGTTTTTTTTTTGTTTTTTGTTTTTTTCCTGGGCGCATTGACCAGTTGTGAGGCTTGTGTGTGTGTGTGTGGGGGATGCGGAGTGCAGACTCCAAGGTTAAAGTGAAAGTCCATGCAAAAACTAAAATCCCTGCATCTATAGCCACCAGCGTTCTAACACTAACCTCTCTAGCCCTGTAAAGAAAAAAACGAGTATACATACCTTTTTTGAAGCCGACCCAATTGGATCCCACGCTGAGCTGTCAGCCGCGGCTTCGCTGTGGAGACAGGTGCAGAGGACACGAACGACAAGGGAGGCCCCATAGTAAGTCTATGGGTGACGTTGCTTCCCATTCATTTCACAGCCATTGTCGGGCCGTGTCCTTTGCAGAGCTTCCCCCGCTGGAGATCGAGTCAGATCAGGTTAAAAAAATGTATGTATACTCGTTTTTTCTTTACAGGTCTAGAGAGGTTAGTGTTAGATCGGTGGTGTCTATAGATGCAGAGATATTTTAGTTTTTGCATGGACTTCCACTATAGGTTGTTGTTTGCAATACTTTTTTGACCTGGGTTTTGGGGCCCCTGGGGTACTCTAGAAAGTAATAGAAAGTGCATAAGGGTGACTATTCTTGCATCCAAGTGACACCAGAGATGACTGAAACTAATGGGTGCATAATATAAATGCATACATTTCTTCTAATTAGAAGTACTTGCATATAACATATACTGTATATTTATTACAGGTATAGCCCTGTCAATTTGCGCAGCACTTTTACATATATATAATACGTTCACATCAGTTCTTGCCCTCAAGGGGCTTACAATCTAAGGTGTCTAACTCGCATTCATGCATACATATACTGGGGCCAATTTTAATCTGGAGCCTATTAACCTACCAGCATGTCTTTGGGGTGTAGGAGGAAACCCATGCAGGCACAGAAAGAACATGCAAACTCTGTATAGGTAGTGCTATAGTGGATAAAAACAGAAATCGCTATATCAAGATACAGTCAGGGTGAGAGCCTCCCTGGTACATCCCGACAAACTCTAGAGTCTAGTATAGATGATTTAATTTAGTTGCAGTTTGTGTTGGATTGGTCAAATCCTGATACTGTTTGACTGGTTTTGGGCTCACTTACTGGCGCTGTCTTCAGAATTGTGATTGAAAGTAATCAGATGTGTCTGATGTGCAGCAGATCTATTTGCTCATGTCTATGCAGCTGTAAAAGAAAATGACACACTCCTGACCAAAACCTACACTCTTGTCATTGTTGGTTACAATTTTTCTGTTATTTGTAGTCGTTTAAAATGTGTGTACATTTATTTCTTTGAGGGCTTGCCTGGCATTGGAAGAGAAATGGCATTGAAGTTCATCAGGTCTCTAAATGGAGAGAGTATCCTACAGAGGTAAAATGAAATCCTAAATGTAAACCGCATCATTTATATCAAAGAGGGACCTAGTGTACACCTTTTACTTTCCATGGCCCCTCCTGTGTAGGTCAGATGTAATGTAAAGAAGTACTCTGGGCACAGAGTATGTGTGTATGTATACAATATACATATTCTACTAGGGACAATTTTGACATGAGCTAATAACTTGCCAAACAAGAAGAAACGGAAGTTTTTTATTGACTTCTGCTATTTTTTTTTTTTTCTTACTTTGATTTGCCCAGAACTTACCAGCATGTCTTTTGGAGTGTGGGAGGAAACTGAAACCCGTGCAAACTCTGTTTATTGTGTCCTGTTTGTGATTTTTATTTTTTATTATGTCTTTTTATTGTTTTAAATTCTTTCGACAATATCAAAGACATACATATAAATCCAAATTCTAGAATACACCCATCAATCATCCCAAAACCCTTACCCACTCTATAAAATACACATATAAAAAAAAATCTTTGTTCACCAGTGTCATATATTTTAGATATACTTTGCTTTGTGTACAAGGGGAACTAAACAATTTCTCTATTGATCTCAGATTTTCTTTTACTCGTAGCGGTTGTGGAGGTGACTGTAAAAAGTGCAATAATTGTGTGTACCTCCATCTATCCAATGGCATACTTCCCCATTTTTGTCTTAATTCAGTGAAAGTGCAAATTGTATTCCCCTTCATCACATCCTGTATCTGCATAAACTCTTTTTTTTTTTTTTTTTTTTTTGCCCATTTAACAAAATACAAATATTCTTCTTTCCCGGGTTTAAAATAATTTGTCTATTAGTGTAATTAAAGGTCCATTATATTCCCACTTATATAGCCTACAAAGGCCATCCCATACCCTAAAAGTGTTCCTAGTCAGTGAATTTGTGCTATTAGCAAATTCTCTATCTCCTTGGAATCCATACCATCTTATCTAACTCAACCTTACTTTGTGCCAGTTCAATCCCCACCCGGCTTTTAACTTCTCTATTGTGTATCCAATCCGCTAATCGTGAGATAATAATTGCCTGATAGTACTTTTTAAAGTCAGGTACTGCTAGTCCCCTGTTTTTCTTCCCCTTCGCTAATACTGTGTAAAAGATCCTTGGTCGTTTATGTGCCCAAATGTATTTTAGTACAATAGTTCTAAGTTTCCTAAAATATTCCTGGGGTACAGAGATCATCATTTGATATATGTATATTACCTTAGGCAGAATGTTCATTTTTAAGGCATTTCTTCCTAGCCACGAGAGGGGTCTGTGTCTCAATACACTCAATTGCTCCTTAATCTTGTTTAGGATTGGGATATATTTGACCTTATACCAGGTCACTGGGGATGCTGTTAACTTAACTTCAAGGTATCCTAATTCCTCTCTACACCATACGAAGGGGAATTTGGGTTGTATCGCCTGCTGTTCTCTTTTTGAGGTTGTTATATGTTAAAAAAATCTCCGACTTAGCTGTATTATTCTTAAAGTTTGAAATCTTCCCTTACCAGTCCAGCTCCTCTAACACAATCGGCAATGTTATCCTAGGGTCAGAGATATAAAAGAGTACACCATCTGCATAAGTAGCCACGTTATACTCGTTGTCCCCTATTCTCACCCCTCTAATATCTGTGTTTTTGTGAATCGCCGCCAGCAGTGGCTCCAGAGTTATTACAAAAAACATTGGAGAAAGGGGGCATCCCTGCCTAGTACCATTAAATAATTCCAAAGAGGGGGATAGTTCTCTGTTTACTATGATTTTTGCCGTTGGATGATGATAAAACGCAGAGATCCATTGTATAATCCTGTTACCGATATCTAGATGTTTCAGGGTTTCTAACATGAAACTCTAGTTTACCCTGTCGAAAGCCTTTTCGGCATCTATCGACAGTAGTACAACCGGCACCTCTCTCTTTTTCGCCTCATGGACCACAGATAGTGATTTGAGGCAATTGTCCCTCCCCTCCCGTCCCACCATAAATCCTACCTGATCATTATGGATCCATATTGGCAGTAGGGGTTTGAATCTTTCTGCTATTATTTTGGCAAATATCTTTATATCTGTATTTAACAGTGATATTGGTCTATAGCTCATAGGGGCTGCCGGATCCTTTCCCTCCTTTAAAATAAGGGTTATATAGGCCAGCAGTGACTTCTCCGGCAGATTCACTCCCTCTCCAAGTGTGTTCAGGTATTGCACTTTTTTTTTTTTACACATTTTTACCCCATTTTTTTACACATTATTTTTTGTTAAAAGGTGAACTTATGCTTTAAATTGGAACTATACTGGCCTGTTCTCCAGTGCTGTGATCCACCATAGCTTCCCGCTGGCCACTGACCTCTTCAGCCCAACAGTTTGCGGGTATCGATCCCCGGCTATTTTATTTGTCCAGCCTAAGGTGACATCACTCCTGCGTGGGAGTTCAGTTAGCTCAGCATTGCAGGAATTTTAATGCAGAAGAAACGTGGTATTTCCCTTCTGCTTTAAAAATCCAGCCTGCCCACAATTTTTTTTTATTTTTTTTTTCAATAAAGTTTCACTTTTAAAGTATAACTATAGGCAAAATGACATGTATGATTCAGCTTTCACTAGATTTAACATAGCAGTGCTTGTTTCAAAATCCCCCTTTAACCTAGTTTTATTACTTGTTGATTCTGCCAGTAGATCAGTTGTTTTTCACTAACTGTAACAGGCCAAGATTGGACAAAAACAAGGAGAGACCATCACCCTACTGATTTGGGAGCTGGTGGTCACTTGATCAGCAGGTATTTATGGAACATTTTGGGCTCATGCACACTGGGCCACTTTTACAGGCGATTGGTGTTTTTTATTTTTTTATTTTTTATTTTTTTAAACCTGTAAAAGCACCTTTATGTTGCGCTATGTGTCCATGCACACATAGGCGCATGCTAGCATATTAGAGGAGCGTTTACATGCTGGAGAAAAAAAACAAAACACCAAACGCGTGTTAATGCTGGACATGTTTAGGTGCATTTTGAGCAGTGATGCATTCCAATAGCCAGAAAAAGTTAATATTCTGGCCAATGGAATCCATTAACACTCAAATGCTTGATGCACCTGAACGTGCTTAACCATGTGTGCAATACCTGAGCCCTCCAGCGTTGTTCCCATTTGCAGTTCTTCTCCCCCTTACTTCCTGGTCTCACTGGCTTTGCTCTGCCAATGGTTCCCACTGCTGTCAATCAAAACCAATGATGGAGTAAGGGGGGAAAGAGTCCCGACAGCGAGGCTTGTGAGCAAGCCTGCAGGAGTGTCCCCATAGTAACAAAACATTTACAACTACTTTAAATTCAAATAATACCTACTGTTTTTGTAATACTTGGTTCAGAAGGGCTAAACAGATGCCCTGTGTGCATGAGGCCTTACTCACTCCAATGTAAAAACCTTGCACAACTAAATTTACAAAGCAAAAATTAACTATTTTAAGCAACTTTAGTATTGTTTAAAGTGTGTGAACCCGAGGAAAAATCTGGGCTCTTTCCCTGCCAGACAGGGCTTTACTGTCTGGCTGAACTGCAAATATCAGGACTTTAATAGTCAAAATTACAAATCCTATTGGAAGGTAAAACCTTTCTCATGTAATATTATTATTATTATTATTATTATTATTATTATTATTATTGTTGTTTTATTATTTTTATACAGGATTTATAGAGTGCCAACAGTTTGCGCAGCGCTTTACAAAATGAAGGCAGACCTTATAGTTACAATATAATTTGGTACAAGAGGAATCCGAGGACCCTGCTCGTTAGAGCTTACACTCTAAGAATATGTATTTCATCTGTGTATTTAGTGATTTGACTGAGTGTAGCTTAAGAATTTTGATTCCCTAACCTAGAATGCAGACCACAAAAGCTAGATTTCTGTACTTTTTTTAGGCCTGTGTTAACCCACTGGCTGTGTCTGCCTTCAGTAACACCTGAGTCACTGACCTGGAACCAGCATTTAGCCCGTGAAGTCTGTATACCTGTTGTAGGTCAGCACAATGGCCAAGCAACTCTTGATTAGAAATGAAAGGTCCCCAATGGCAACCTACATGTTTGGCCATACAGGTTTCCTTTAAGTCTGGATAATGCCAGAGTTTAGGAATGATTGATTACATTGGTTGCTTTCAGCTTGCTCAAGGGCATGACAATATTCTTCTTCACAGGTTTTACCAGTGGAGGAAGCAGTTTGATGATCCTACAGTTCCCCCTAAATCAGCCAAGAAGACCGCTCACTGTTCTGTCTGCTGTCATCCAGGTATATAGCCGCATCCGCTGCCATGTTTTATGGACTGGAAATGAGTTGTTTACGTTCTGTTGTGGAACTCCTGGATAATAGATTGCGCTTGTCACTTCTTCCTAATGGAACAAGAGTTTGCTAATTCCCTAATGATCTGCATAGTAAGTGCCGAGATTAAACATTTCCATGATTCATCACATAGGCTGTCTGATCACCATCTGAGGGCTTGATTTTCGTACTAAATTTTGTGTATGGAAACATTAAAGTATAGCTAGAATCAAAATTATTATTTTTTTTTTATTATTCTGCTTGATTTATATTTTTTGCCATCTGTGTTCTATTAAGAATTTCCTTCTCTTCATGTCCCAAAAACATGACAGAAAGGTTTCTAAAGGAAGGGAAATCCTTGGACAGTTGTCCCTGGAACAAGTTTCCCCATTGAAAGGTTTACCCTCTATTCCCGTTCCGGTAATAAGCTTGAATATAGTTCCAGAATGTGTGTGTGTGAGACAATTATGTCAAATCTATGGCTCACTTTAAAGTAGGAGTCTACTCATAGAATTGTTAGAGACTCTGCCACCAATTTAAATTGCACAGAAAAATCTACTTGCAGTGTTTTTGTTTTTTTGTTGTTTTGTTTTGTTTTTTCCCTTTCCATGGATGATTTTTTTTTTTTTTTTTTTATCTGCAAGTTTCCTTTCAACATGCCAAAGGATTTGACTTCCAGGAAGAGTGAATTCCCTAGCACACACTTCCCCTCTTGTGAGGGTGTCTTATTACTGTCTGTGGTGGAACAGCGCCTGTGTACCTCTCACCCCAGTTTTAGGGCTTTTGGATTTCTACACAAGGGAGGCAGTTACAGGTAAATAAAAGAAGTTAACTGCACATATAATCTTATGGAAAAATTGTTGTTGAAATGAAATGAATGGTTTGACAACCTGGGTCTCTAACTTTGCATAGATCTGGGGAGTTAGAACCTCTATCAGGTTTATATTGTGTTCCCATTAGAGATCCTGTCGAACTCAACTTTTCCATACTCCAGCGCCAGGTCTTTCCCTCTGTGTGCTTCCTGCCTCCTCTGGCACTAAAGCCAATCACAGAGGGGGTGCAATCTTAAAGGGGTAACATATGGGTTGCTCAGTGTTCGAGCAATGCATCCATGCGCTAGAAGCTGTACCCCCAGTATTCATAAGCGACATCCTCAGTGCTTCCCAGTACCTCCCGGTGTTGTCTTCATGACTTTGAGCGTTTATAGTGTCCAAGCCTGTACACAGCTACTGTGTGCCTCTGGTGATCCCCAGCATTCCCCACTGTTGTCAGTGATTCCAGCCTTGTGTTCCTAGTGTATCCTGGCCTGCATTCAGCCATGTGATCCCAGTGAACTCTAGTCTGTATATTGTGCCTATGACCCTGAGCCTGCTTCTGTGATCTTGGTGTTCCCCAGCCTGTATTCTTCTCCTTGGACCCCGTCCACTCCTGCCAGCATTCAGTCTTCCTTCACTGCTGTGTCTTCCTCTGCACTCATCCAAGCCATCTGCTACTTTGCACCAGTGCGTTTCCCTGTGAGTTCCAGCGAGTCTCTCATTACAGAACTTGAGCACTCCCAGCCTGTTTTTCTACTCTGTGCCTGTATGTGCTTCTGTATACTTCTGAAGATTAGGACTGAGGACTGGATTGAGAAAAGTACACACTATAGAGAGATGTGCTTTGTTCATATTTCATGTCTGAGGTTTACAACCAATTTAATGTATTTTAGTCGTGTTATTTTCTTGTGAAAGCCTACCTTGAGTGAGACCGCTGCTGGACACAACCTTCAACTTAAGTGACGCTCGTATAGTATTCCTCTCTGCTTCTGATCAGAAGCTAGGCCAGAACAGACAGTAATGAGACACTCCCAGAAGAGGAGAGGACTAGGATACAAGAGAAGGGCGGTGCCAGGGAATTGACTCTTCTGGAGAAGTCAAATTTTGTAGAAAGTTCAAAGGCACGTTGCAAGTAAATAAAAATCATTTGTACTTTTAATGTTTTTGTCCCTTTTGCCTTTAAATACTGTATGTCCCCCAAAATGCAAAAGCTAAATTTAAATGTAATATATGTTTTGCCTCTTAATACCATTAAAAAAGAATTGGGTTAAAAGAAACATGTGCTGTGGTCCCTTTTTAAGGTTCAGCTAAGGAACACCAGCGGAAAGGATGCAGTCTGTGTGCCAGCGATCGCTACTGCGAGCCGCATGACTATGATTACCGTTGCCCATGTGAGTGGCATAAGTCTGAGGAAGAAAAAAAGAACAACCCCTTGGAATATACCTTTAAGACGTATGTGTATTTATATATTTAAACTATGAGAGCAGGGCGGGGTTACCACTATCTATTTTTTCTTTATGTGAAAATCTTTGTTTTATGACCTGCAGGAAGGCAAGAAAACGTGAAGGCTTTCCTTACCACGAGGTAGAGTAACCAACCTGTCAATACCACAGCTATTAATATGGAGAGTATATGGCTTTCAATTCTCTTTCCTAAATATTGCAGGTTATCCAGGAATTCCTTGTAAACAAAGACAAATTATCAAAGGTGATCCGATGGGTCCGGCCTAGTCTACCTTGCTTCCAGGTAAATTATGTTAATAAAATGCCCAACTGAAATTCTTCACTACTGACCCACAACAAAAAATAGCCTTACAATCATTTTAAGATATATAAAGCACATGGCCTATGTGACATTCAATTACAGAGATGTAGGATGTGAGTGATCGCTGTACGTTTGCTGCAAACCCCTCTTTTCTGACCTAAGTCAGCCTATTCATGTTCTTGTGAGGCTATAGAATATAAGCTTGCTCTGAAAACTTCATAAAGGGTTTCCTTTAATAGATATGCACAAATTCTACATAAGGCTGTATTTAAAATGGCTGTAAACCCTTACGTATACCCAGTGAAGTGACTTGCCTCAGATCATACAGAGATTAAATAAATTCTCCTACATACGTTGTACCTGTCTATCTGCAGTCTTCTCTTCTCTCATCCTGTCAGTGCAGAATTTATTAAGCTTATATGAGAGTTTTTTAAAAAAAGGGGGGGTGGAGAACTGAAGAGCTCAATGAGGAGAGCTCTGAGGGCTGATTGAAGGGAAGGGACACACCCCTTCACATAGCAAACAGTAACAAAGCTGAGGCTGTCAATCTGCTGGAGATCCCTCCCCTATCACCATTTTTCTCTTGGTGTCAGAAAAAACTTGTCAGAAATTATTCATGCTGATAGCAGAGGAACAAAAAAGCAGACCGAAATTAAACTTGGTGCTCTTAGTTGAGGCAGGTACACACTATAGGCGGGATATGCTTCGTTATTTCATATCTGAGATGTACAACTACTTTAAAAATGGAGTCAAAAAGATGGCTCAAGAAGTGTCTTTATTGCCATTTTACTTTGAGCCATACAGGCTATGGGAGCTTGTTTTTGTCCTAAGTTGACCAGGGTCCCACTATGTAGATAAAGGAAAGCCGGCAGCTCGATCTTCTACAATGAATACATTTATTAATCCAGGAGTGGTACAAAATAATACAGGGATTATGCGTTTCGGTGTGAACCCTTAGTCATAGCCATAAAACAGCCTACACGCCAAAACGCGCAAGCCCTGTATTATTTTGTACCACACCTGGATTTATCAATGTATTCATTGCAGAAGATCGAGCTGCCAGCTTTCCTTTATCTTCATGTTTGCTCAAGTTTTGATTTTTTTTTTTTTTTTTTTTTAAGATTACATTGATTGGTTTTCATTTTTTACTCCTACAGTTTGGCAAAAAGGCTTTCCTGTTATATTTTTTTTGGTAATGCCTTTCTTGTTCCTATTGAAGGAGTGCAGTCCTGGAAAACTCTTGGAAATACAAGTATTGAGAAGTCTAAAGCTGGTCACTCGCATAAAGTTTTTGTTTGTTCAGCTCAGCATGCTGAATGAGCAAAATCCATAGATTCCTTATGTACACTAAACAATGTGGAATGGCTTACTGGGGTCAAATCGCCATTAGAATATGCCAAAGCACTTCACTTACCTATATTACTTGATCCCTTTGTCCTATTCTTGAGTATATTTTATGCTCTTCCTTTTAAAAAATATGATAAAGTAGCTACTCTTTTATGCCTCTTACTACACTAGTAGAGAAATTCTCCTTAAGTGGAAACTTTCCTTCCTGCCATCCTATAACGATTGGTGTTTGGTGATTAACTCTGCACTTCTTATCAGTTAATATATATCAAAGTGATTGTATAGTCTCGTTTTTTTTTTTTTTCCATAAAAATAACAAACATGTTATACTTACCTGCTCTGTGAAGTGGTTTTGCACAGAGCAGCCCAGATCCTTCTCTTCTCGGGTCCCTCTTCGGCTTTCCTGGCCCCTACCTACTGTCTAGTACCCCCACAGCAAGCAGCTTGCTATGGGGGCACCCGAGTCGAGTCACAGCTCCCTGTGTTCATTCAGACACGGAGCCCCCGTTCGGCCCCACCTCCTCTCTCCCCTAATTGGCTAACTGACTTTGGCCGCTGCTACTGAGTTTCAGCCAATCAGGAGGAGTGTCCCCGAGGGCCGAATCCCTCATGGACATTGCTGGGCAGAGATGGGGCTCAGGTGAGTATTGGGGGGGGGGGGGGGGGCTGCTGCACACAGAAGGCTTTTTATCTTAATGCACGTAGACACAGACAAACTGCTATTTCTTCAGAATAACAAAAGGTATGAATCTGCAACAAAGTTTGTTAAAATCCTTGCAATGTACATAGATCAGCCAGGGAGAATGTTATTTTCTCAACAAAAGTGGAGTTACTCTTTAATTTGAACAAGCTGAAGTTTGAAACTGATTTATATAACTTTGTCTCTATGAGGCTTGTACGTGAATTTTTTTTATTGTCTTTATATGACATCCTTTGTACACTGTATATGATTTGTGGTGCACTTTTTGACAATCTATTTATATTACATGGGGGATTGTTTACTATAACTGGAGTGTGCAAAATCTGGTGCAACTCTGCATAGAAACCAATCAGCATCCAGGTTTTATTGCCAAAGCTTAATTGAACAAGCTGAAGTTAAAAGCTGATTGGCTACCATGCACAGTGGCACCAGATTCTGAGTGCTCCAGTTTTAGTAAATCTGCCTAACTGTAACTTAAAAATTCTTAATAAAACTTTTCTACTGTAAAAAAAAAAAAAAAAAAAACTGTGGAATAAGGAATCCAGCGGTGCCGGCTGTCAGATTGCCCAAATGGTGACTGAAGCTGATTGGCTGCAGTCACATTTTCGCCAACTTTTTTTTTTTTTTTTTTTTCCACCCAGCTCCTTCAATTTCTAAATCGACTTTTGCCCAGCCCGGTGGTGTTGGCAGGGCCACCAACAGTGCGAATTTTGAAATTCCATGTATGTCCAGCCTAACGCCTGGATTTTCATTTGCAATACTTTATATGAGAACCTTTGCCCTATGTTTCATGTGTACAGCGTGTACTGCAGTAAGCTGGGGAGGTGCTATGTTCTCTCCAGGACACATCAGTATTATATCTCCAGGTGGACGTCCCCTTTTCCTCTCATATTTCTGCTGAGATGTGCAGCCAGGTGCTGAGTGGAGCAATACAGAATATAAAATGTGTTTTTATTCATCTCGCCTCCCTGTTTACTGCAAGATACTTCCGCTACTTCCTTTCTAGAGGCATGGGAATTCTCTGATGTAGTTAATGATATTCTGGAAATCTAATTATAAATATTAATACTTTGCAACTAATATATTCCCAGGTGCCTTATGTTACCATATAGAGAAAATATAAATAGTTTAACAGTAGAGAATGTATGTTGAGGCAGAAGATATGAGAGCTCTGCTCATTACCTAATAATAACTGATAATCATGTCTTCAAAAACATGTTCATCTTACAGGATCAGTTCAACCAAAAGTTGTTCTTTAGTTATAGGTGAAGACTGGTGAAACAACAGAGAAAAGATCTAACTGTGCTCAAATCCCAAAAGCTTGTACATGTATTTAAACTATCAGTCTATTAACACTACAAAGTCTAGATGAACCAACCCTCTGCACACTGCTATACACCCTTTCCAGCAAACTATGCAATGAAAAATAGCCGTAGCATCTGCAGTGGCAGAGCAGAGTAGGACTGACCAGAAGAGGGATTACTTTGATGCAGTTGACCAGCTTAAGCATGTATTGCAATATGTGTGACCTAAAACACCCCGTTTTTCATTGCATAGTTTCCTGGAAAGGGTGTATAGCAGTTTGCAGAGGGTTCATCCTGGACTGGTGAAACAAGTCACTCATTGGCTCCTTGTGAGATCTCTGATGGGGAGGTCTACCTGCCAGTTCCTGGATCTCTTCCCACAAACCATTAGAGTGTTCCAATGCTGGATCACCCAAATTCAATTGAATTAAAATTCCAGCATGGGTTATAGAACTACATGGCAGTGGCTGTGGCAGGTGTGCAGGATTGGGGTCTCAAATGCAAAGATGCCAAAGACCTTAAAGCAGATCTTTACTTTCTCAAGCAATATTAACTATTTGAATCCTTCTGCTGCTAGCTTTAGTAAATAGATAGGAATGTATATTATATTTACTTGTTTTCCCATTCCTGGCCTGCAGGGTTGCATGCTCGGATAAGGGTCTGGTATAAATTTTTGGGGGGACACTTTTTTTTTCTTTTATGCCAACTCTTCTTTTGCTTACATTCTGCTGTGAGCAGGGAATCCCACTGACAGCAGATGTCATAGTCGTGAAGCGTAACTTCACACAAAAGGGTAAGTTCCGCTCTTCCTCCTCCTCCCCCCCCCCTCCTCCTTTACATTTTGGCTTTTTTTTTCTTCGTGTTGGTGTAGGGGTGCGGAACAGGGATCTGATTTTGACAAGTACCCGCTCTCCCGCTTCTGATCAGATCGCTGCAACGATCTGAGAAGAAGTTTGCCCCCCTCCTTCCCCCCGCAGCCTTCTGGGACACATCCTAGGTCCCAGAAGACCGCGGAACCAATCACTGGTGCACGCACAATTGTAAGCCGGCTTTTTTGACCTAAAAAATAAGACAACAGTAAAGTTAGCGCAATTTTTTTTTATATCGTGAAAGATAATGTTATGCCAAGTAAAATGATACCCAACATGTCACGCTTCAAAATTGCACCCGCTCATGGAATGGCGACAGACATTTACCCTTAAAAATCTCCATAGGCGACGTTTAAAAAATTTTACAGGTTGCATGTTCTTTAAAAAAAAAAAAAAATTGTGTCACTTTTATTCCTATTATCCCTAATAGGAATGTAAACATTCATAAACCCTCGTAATAGGAAAAAAAGCATGGCAGGACCTCTTAAATATGAGATCTGGGGTCAAAAAGACTTTAAGAGCTATGGGCAATGGTATGGAGATGGGTGGGGGCTATCTTCCCATCACTCGTCTCCATACCCAGCAAGGACAAGGATCCGATCGCCTCCTCCACTACCGACAGCTCCGGTAAGCGGCGGAGTGCATCGGGGATCCCGCCTCCTGATAAAAGTGCTCTCATGGCGAATCCGCCGCAGAGACCACTGTTATTGGAAACCGGACTGCCCGCCGAAGAGGAGGATAGCTAGCTGCTGCCATAACAAAGATTTCCCTCTTCAAAGTTAGAACGTATATCGGCATGCTACGGTCCGTAAGTGGTTAATGGTAGGTTCATTTTAACAGTGAGAGACAAAATAACAAAAAAAAAAAAAAATGATTTACATTTTAATGAGTGAAATAAGTATTTGACCCCTTTGTAAAACATGCCTTAGTACTTGTTGGCAAAACCCTTGTTCGCAAACAGAGGTCAGACATTTCTTGTGGTTGCCCACCAGGTTTGCACTCATCTCAGGAGGCATTTTTTCCCACTCCTTTTTGCAGATCCTCTCCAAGTCTTTAAGGTTTTGAGGCTGATGTTTGGTAACTCGAACCTTTCAGCTCCCTCCAACATATTTTCTATGGGATTAAGGTCTGGAGACTGGCTACGCCACTCGCTGATCTTAATGTGTTCTTAAGCCACTCCTTTGTTGCCTTGGCCGTGTTTTTTGGATCATTTGTCATGCTGGAATACCCATTTTCAATGCCCTTGGGGGAAGAAGGTTCTCACCCAAGATTTGACGATACATGGTCCTGGTCCGTTTTAATGTGGTGAAGTTGTCCTGTAGCAGAAAAACACCCCCAAAGCATAATGTTTCCACCTTCGTGTTTGACGGTGGGGATGGCGTTCTTGGGGTCATAGGCAGCATTCCTCCTCCTCCAAACATGGCAAGTTGAGTTGATGCCAAAGATCTCGATTTTGGTCTCATCTGACCACAACACTTTCACCCAGTTCTCCTCTGAATCATTCAGGATGTTCATTAGCAAGCTTCAGACAGGCCTGTATATGTGCTTTCTTGAGCAGGGGGACCTTGCAGGCTCTGCAGGATTTTAGTCCTTCACTGCGTAGTGTGTTACCAATTGTTTTCTTAGTGACTATGGTCCCAGCTGCCTTGAGATCCTTGACAAGATTCTCCCGTGTAGTTCTGGGCTGATTCCTCACCGTTCTCATGATCATTGAAACTCCACGAGGTGAGATCTTGCATGGAGTCCCAGACCAAGGGAAATTTTCAGTGATTTTGTGTTTCTTCCATTTGCAAATAATCACACCAGAGGCGTAACTAGAACCTTCAGGGCCTCGATGCAAGAAACCATGATGGGCCCCCCTTCCATCCGAGCCCCGGGCTTCCAATTTTGGGAGAGTGTCCATGGACATCCTCCCAAAACCGTGCTTCCTGCATGACCCCTGGGACATGCATCCAGCGCAATCACATCGGCCCTTTACCATGTGATCAGCTGATCACATGTAAACAGACTTGCCGGTTATCCACAGCCCTTTCCTCTCACGCTGTGTCTGTGTGAGGAAAGGACTGCCATTAGCTGTCAAGAATGTCAGTAAATTGTTTACACTGATAATCAGTGCCCCAATCATCAGTGCCAACTATCAGTGCCCATCACTTCCACCTACAAGTGTTACCTATCAGTGCTCATTAATGCCGCCTATTAGTGCCCATCAATTCTGCCTATCAGTACCACCTATCAGTGCTCATTAATGCCGCCTAACAGCGTCCATCAGTGCCACCTATCAGTATTCTTCAATTCTGCCCATCAATACTGCCAAGTTCTGCCTATCCGTATTCGTAAGTGCCCATCAGTACCACACATTAGTGCTTCCTATCAGTGCTGCCTATCAGTGCCCATAAATGCCTCCTATCAGTGCCTTTTTATCAGTGTCCATCAGTGCCTTTTTATCAGTGTCCATCAGTGCCTTTTATCAGTGTCCATCAGTGCCTTTTATCAGTCCTCATCAGTGCCTTTTATCAGTCCTCATCAGTGCCTTTTATCAGTCCTCATCAGTGCCTTCTATCAGTCCTCATCAGTGCCTTCTATCAGTCCTCATCTGTGCCTTCTATCAGTCCTCATCTGTGCCTTCTATCAGTGCTCATCTGTGCCTTCTATCAGTGCTCATCTGTGCCTTCTATCAGTGCTCATCTGTGCTCATCAGTGCCTTCTATCAGTGCTCATCAGTGCCTTCTATCAGTGCTCATCAGTGCCTTCTATCAGTGCTCATCAGTGCCGTCTATCAGTGCCTTCTATCAGTCCTCATCAGTGCCTTCTATCAGTCCTCATCAGTGCCTTCTATCAGTGCCCATCAGTGCCCATCAGTGCCTTCTATCAGTGCCTTCTATCAGTGCTCATCAGTGCCTTCTATCAGTCCTCATCAGTGCCTTCTATCAGTCCTCATCAGTGCCTTCTATCAGTCCTCATCAGTGCCTTCTATCAGTCCTCATCAGTGCCTTCTATCAGTCCTCATCAGTGCCTTCTATCAGTCCTCATCAGTGCCTTCTATCAGTCCTCATCAGTGCCTTCTATCAGTCCTCATCAGTGCCTTCTATCAGTCCTCATCAGTGCCTTCTATCAGTCCTCATCAGTGCCTTCTATCAGTCCTCATCAGTGCCTTCTATCAGTCCTCATCAGTGCCTTCTATCAGTCCTCATCAGTGCCTTCTATCAGTCCTCATCAGTGCCTTCTATCAGTCCTCATCAGTGCCTTCTATCAGTCCTCATCAGTGCCTTCTATCAGTGCTCATCTGTGCCTTCTATCAGTGCTCATCTGTGCCTTCTATCAGTGCTCATCTGTGCCTTCTATCAGTGCTCATCTGTGCCTTCTATCAGTGCTCATCTGTGCCTTCTATCAGTGCTCATCTGTGCCTTCTATCAGTGCTCATCTGTGCCTTCTATCAGTGCTCATCTGTGCCTTCTATCAGTGCTCATCTGTGCCTTCTATCAGTGCTCATCTGTGCCTTCTATCAGTGCTCATCTGTGCCTTCTATCAGTGCTCATCTGTGCCTTCTATCAGTGCTCATCTGTGCCTTCTATCAGTGCTCATCTGTGCCTTCTATCAGTGCTCATCTGTGCCTTCTATCAGTGCTCATCTGTGCCTTCTATCAGTGCTCATCTGTGCCTTCTATCAGTGCTCATCTGTGCCTTCTATCAGTGCTCATCAGTGCCTTCTATCAGTGCTCATCAGTGCCTTCTATCAGTGCTCATCTGTGCTCATCAGTGCCTTCTATCAGTGCTCATCAGTGCCGTCTATCAGTGCCTTCTATCAGTCCTCATCAGTGCCTTCTATCAGTCCTCATCAGTGCCTTCTATCAGTCCTCATCAGTGCCTTCTATCAGTCCTCATCAGTGCCTTCTATCAGTCCTCATCAGTGCCTTCTATCAGTCCTCATCAGTGCCTTCTATCAGTGCCTTCTATCAGTGCCCATCAGTGCCTTCTATCAGTGCCCATCAGTGCCTTCTATCAGTGCCCATCAGTGCCTTCTATCAGTCCTCATCAGTGCCTTCTATCAGTCCTCATCAGTGCCTTCTATCAGTCCTCATCAGTGCCTTCTATCAGTCCTCATCTGTGCCTTCTATCAGTGCTCATCTGTGCCTTCTATCAGTGCTCATCTGTGCCTTCTATCAGTGCTCATCTGTGCCTTCTATCAGTGCTCATCTGTGCCTTCTATCAGTGCTCATCTGTGCCTTCTATTAGATTCCATCAGTGCCGGACAGCACGGCTCTGAGTGGAGATCGTGTGTCATAGAACAATAGCACAGAGACACCAGCGGCATTAATGTTCTACTTGTCGGTCCTCTCTGGCACAGATGAGAGAGGACACACGGCTGATCTCACGGCTCCCCCTTCTCCCCCCTCCCCTCTCCTGTGTGCTCCGCGGGAAATGTGAGCTCCTTAGCTTCACACTTGACTGCCCGCGGAGCACACAGGAGAGGGAAGGGGGGAGAAGGGGGAGCCGTGAGATCAGCCGTGTGTCCTCTCTCATCTGTGCCAGAGAGGACGGACAAGTAGAACATTAATGCCGCTGGTGTCTCTGTGCTATTGTTCTATGACACACGATCTCCGCTCAGAGCGTGTGTGAAGAGCAACCCCGCTGTGTCCCCCCACAGTGGCGGAATGCCGGGCCCCGTCGCGACTGTTGCGACCCCGGTAATTCCGCCACTGAATCACACCAACTGTTGTCATCCTCTCACCAAGCTGCTTGGCGATGGTCTTGTAGCACATTCCATCCTTGTGTAGGTCTACAATCTTGTCCCTGACATCCTTGGACAGCTCTTTGGTCTTGCCAGTGGTGGAGAGATTGGAATCTGATTGACTGATTGCTTCTGTGGACAGGTGTCTTTTATACAGGTAACAAGCTGAGATTAGGAGCCCTCTTTTAAAGGGAGTGCTTCTAATCTCAGCTTGTTACCAGTATAAAAGACACCTGGGAGCCAGAAATCTTTCTGATTGACAGGGGATCAAATACTTATTTCACTCATTAAAATGCAAATCAATTTATAACTTTTTTTAAATGCGTTTTTCTGGATATTTTTGTTGTTATTCTGTCTTGCTCTGTGAAAATATGCCTACTATTAAAATTATAGACTGATTTGTTTCTTTGTCAGTGGGCAAACGTAAAAAATCAGCAGGGGATCAAATATAATTTTTCACTCACTGTATTTTAACGCTCATCTTTAACATGTAGATACCGTTTCATGAATGAAGCCTCACATTTAAGAGACTTTCTCTTTCTTCCTGTGTTGTCTCTACAGGACAGGAAATCAAGGTATATCTTTTAAGGCATCTGTCTGAAATTGGGCAGCATTGGTGGAGCTTACCAGTTGTGTGATAAGGATAGCCATTAGGATGTCACTTTGGTACAGTTTTCCTCAGTTCTCACTAGCACCTCAGTGCTACAGTATTATCTGTATATACACATAGATGCAGCCTCACTGAAGTCTTAATCCTCTGGGGCCGTATATATGCATAGCTTTGTATGTGCTGGGAGTACGCTGCACAGCAAGGTCTTAGCACAGAGACCAGGCTCTTACCGAGAGCCCCAGGTCCCATACTAACAATTGGGGGACCAGGAAGCCAGGGGAGCTAGGGGAGAAAAGTGTAAAAAAAATAAATAAAATTAAAAAATAGCTAGATCAGGGGTTTGATCTAGGTAATGGTCAGGCCTAGCTTTTGGGTCAAGGTTAGGGTCAAAGGTCATTGTATTTTGGGTAGGATTAAAAAAAAAAATTGTCAATGTGTTTTTAGTACAAACAACAAGGGCAGCACAGTGCCTAATTGGTTAGCACTTCTGCCTAGCAGGGTGGTCGGTTCAAACCCTAACCATGACACTACATGTCTGGAGTTTGCATGATCTCCCTTCAGCTGCGTGAGTTTCCTCCGGGTACTCCAAACAATCCAAATTAATTTGAAGTGCAGACTTTCAGCTTTAATTCAAGGGCTTGAACATAAATAGTACAAAATAAAAGTAAAATTTAGGAACTGCAACCATTTTTAGACACCGTCCCCCTGTTTTCAAGGGCTCAAATGTAATTGGACAAATGAATATAATCATAAATAAAATGTTAATTTTTAATATTTTGTTGAGAATCCTTTACTGGAAATGCCTGCCTAAAGTCTGGAGCCCATGGCAATTACCAAAGATTGGGTTTCCTCCTTTCTGATGCTTTGCCAGGCTCTAACTGCAGCTGTCTTCAGTTGTTCTTTGTTTGTGGGTCTTTCTACCTTTAGTTCTACCTTCAGCAAGTGAAATGCATGCTCAGTTGGGTTGAGATCAGGTGATTGACTTGGCCATTGCAGAATATTCCACTTCTTCAAAAGCTCCTGGGTTGCTTTTGCAGTATGTTTTGGATCATTGTCCATCTGTTCTGTGAAGCACCGTCCAATCATCTTTGCTGCATTTGGCTGAATCTGGGCTGACAGTATATCTCTAAAACACAGCAGAATTCTGTTACATCATCAATAAACACCAATGACCTAGTGCCACTGGAAGCCATGCATGTCCATGTCATCACACTGCCTCCACCATGTTTTATAGATGACATTGTGTGCCTTGGATCATGAGCTGTTCCAAGCCTTCTCCACACTTTTTTTTTCTTCACGTCATTCTGGCACTGATTAATCTTAGTTTCATCCGTCCAAAGAATGCTTTTCCAGAACTGGTCTGGATTTTTTTAGATGTTTTTTGTCAAAGTCTAATCTGGCTTTTCTATTTTTCAGGCTTATGAATGGTTTGTACCTTATGGTGAACCCTCTGTATTTGCTTTCATGTGAAGTCTTCTCTTGATTGTAGACTTTGACAATAGTACGCCCACCTCCTGGAGAGTGTCCATCACTTGTTTGGATGTTGTGAATGGGTTTTTCTTTAGCATAGAGAGGATCCTGCGATCATCCACCACTGTTGTCTTCCGTTGACGTCCAGACCTTTTTATGTTGCTGAGCTCACCAGTGCAATCTTCCCTCAGAATGTACCAAACTGTTGATTTGGCCACTCCTAATGTTGCTGCTATCTCTCTGATGGTCTTGTTTTGTTTTTGAAGCCTTACAATGGTCTGTTTAATTTGCATGGACAGCTCCTTTAAACGCATGACGTAGGTTCACAGCAATCGATTCTAAATGCAATTACCACACTTAGAATCAACTCCAGACCTTTTACCTGCTTAATTGATGAAGGAATGACGAAGGAGTAGCCCACACTTGGCCATGAAACAGCTTTTGATTCAATTGTCCAATTACTTTTGGTCCCTTGAAAAAGGGGGGGATGGCTGTTCTTAAGAGCTGTAATTCCTAAACCCTTCCTCCAATTTGGATGTACATACTCTCAAATAAACCCAAGTGTGCACTTTCAGCCCATATCCATTATATAACTATAGCTTGAATATGTTTTGGTAAATACCTGAAACAACCTAAAATCCTGCCTATGTCCAAATACATATGGAAACTGTATGTGTGTAAAGCACTCTGTAAATTGATGGCACTATGTAAGTATCTATAATAAATAAACTACAAATAACATACACATACAGTGTTATGGTATTGCTGCAATCCTCAGAAGCAAAATACATTATTTTGTGGTGTTTTTTGATGGTAGGTTATAGTAAGAGCAAGAAAAATACATATACATTTTTTAAAAAAAACATTTTTTTTTTTACTATTTTTGTGCCAGTTTTCCTTTGTAAATTAAAATTTTAAAAAATGGGCGATATCAGTTAAAATTTACCCACAAATGAAAGCCAAATTTGTCCTGTAAAAAAACAAGTTATAATTTACCTGGTGTAGTTGCGATAATATGATACAGTTTTACTAACACTTGTCAAAGCTGCAAAACTGTGTTCAGGCATTAGGATTTATTTTACTCTCTGTCATGAAGGGTTTAAAGCGGACCTTGCACTATGAAATCTGGAGGGGAAAAAGTTAGAAAATTTATTTTACTTCCAGCTTCCACAATGTAGACTCTGGTGATGTCACAGAGATCCTGGGGATGCCCAGTATCCTAAATCTCTCAAGAATATGGTTCTATACATCCTCCTAGTTCCCAGGATCCTTGTTCTTGCTGCAAGGATTGTGACCACGCTTGCCTAGGTGCTGTGAGCAGAAGCTGGAGGTAAAGTAAATATAAAGTATATTTCTCTAACTTTTATTGTTCCTACAAATTTTTTATAGCCCTTAATTTTTTTTATACTTTATTCTGGGGGATTTGTATGGGGGAGGCCTGACGCAGTAAGCTGGCCTTTTTTCGTGTAAGGTCAGCTTTAAATCTCAAGCATCTGACAAAAACTGAAATACCCTGTTTCCCCGAAAATAAGACCTAGCGTGATCCTCAGTGATGGCTGCAATATAAGCCCTACCCCCTAAATAAGCCCTAGCTAAAGTCCTTGTAGGTCTTATTTTCAGGGTAGGGCTTATTTTTGGGGAAACAGGGTAGGGCTTATTTGGGGGGTAGAGCTTATATTGCAGCCATCACTGACAATCACACTAGGTCTTATTTTCGGGGAAATCGGGTATGAGGTTTGGTTGGGCTATCCCTTTGTATGCTAATTCCAAAATGTAGTAATTTACAGCACAATATGAGAATTCACACTTGGACCAGCACAGGCAGAATGATTATTGTTAGGAATATGATATTGTTGTTTTTCTAAAAAGCAAAAAGTTTGATGTGTATTGTATTATTGCATTTGCATTGTGACAAATTGTAATAGCAACTTACCAGTCCTTTAGATGTGGTGGCTGTATTATGCCGCGTACACACGGTCGGACTTTTCGTCTACAAAAGTCAGACAGCCTGTCCGACAGACTTCCGGCAGACTTTCGGCGGACTTTCGACGGACTTGCGGCGGACTTTCTAACGAACAGACTTGCCTACACACGATCACACAAAAGTCAGTCGAATTCTTACGTGATGACGTACACCGGACTAAAATAAGGAAGTTCATAGCCAGTAGCCAATAGGTGCCCTAGCGTGGCTTTTTGTCCGTCGGACTAGCACACAGACGAGCGGATTTCGGGGTCCGTCGTAGTTACGAAGTAAAGATTTGAAGCATGTTTCAAATCTAAAGTACGTCGGATTTGAGGCTAAAAAAGTATGTTGAAAGTCCGGAGAAGCCCACACACGATCGGATTACCAGCCAGCTTTAGTCCGTCAGCGTCCGTTGGACTTTTGTAGACGAAAAGTCCGACCGTGTGTACGCGGCATAAGTGTTTTTCAGGATTTTTCCTTTATTTTCACCTGGTGATCCTACCAGTAACGCTCTTCTTGTTCCTCACTTACTCTACTGTATCTAGGGCGGAGTAGTGTTGTCCCCCCTTTGACGGGACAGTTGGGACCACAGAATACCGCCTCATCTCCATAACCTTGGAGGAGGTGTTCTGTAGTCCTAACACATTTGCTGATGATCTTGTTTGAGATGAGACAGCAGGGTGCACAACGGCAGAACTTAATTTCTGGCAGGATCACAAAATGTATTTTTTTTTCACTTCTTTAAATACTGTAGATAAAACATAATGGTTTTATTTACCAGAGGAAAATATTGGAAGTAAGATAAATTATTTGTTAGGGTTTACACTTTAAAGCTGAACTCCAGGGAAAGAAAAAATCAGGCTGCCCCTGCACTGCAAGGGTTAAAGTCTTGGTTAGGTTTGGGGGTCTGCAAAAAGTAGTTTTACTCTACCCTGTATAATCCATATCCTGTAATATGTTTTTTTAGTGTGTGCTCTGTGTCTTTCTAGAATTTTGCATTGGAGTGGATGGAGTGGCCCAAGCATTATGCCTGCGAGAAGATTCTTGGCCTTCTGACGTATCATGACATGCAAGAGAGGAAAGCGGGCAGGCAGCATGATGCACAGCTTCAGGCGACCAGGTAAAGAGCGTGACAGGCCTCCTCACAGGCCCCAGGCAGATTCAGATCTATCCCAGGAGTCTTAATATCACTGATGGCTTTTAAGGAAAAATGTCATCACTTATTAGGGATATTCAGATGTTGTATCTTATAGCACTGTCTAGTTCTGGCTTGTAGTACAGAAAATATGGATGTGTCATTTATGGAAACTAATCAATGCTAGTATTGCATACCATAAACATTCAAAGGGAGCCAAAACTAAAAGCGTTGATCGAGACAGTCTCGTGTAGACAAATTCTCAGAAACTAACTTTTAAACTAACTTTTAAACTAACTTTTAAACTAACTTTTAAACTAACTTTTAAACTAACTTTTAAACTAACTTTTAAACTAACTTTTAAACTAACTTTTAAACTAACTTTTAAACTAACTTTTAAACTAACTTTTAAACTAACTTTTAAACTAACTTTTAAACTAACTTTTAAACTAACTTTTAAACTAACTTTTAAACTAACTTTTAAACTAACTTTTAAACTAACTTTTAAACTAACTTTTAAAATAACTTTTAAAATAACTTTTAAACTAGTGTTTATTTTATATATGGAGTTTAACTTTAAACACATTTTTAAAAAGTGCAAAAGAATTCCATAGTCCTCCTTAGAAGTTAATGGTAACAACATTGTTTTAATTTATTCTTTTTCAGAATTCTGAAGACACGAGTCAGGAATGGGATTCCATGCTACGAAATTGAATGGGTAAAACCAGGTTTGTGTAAAAAAGAGAAGATGGATGAACCATTATGAGGCAATAAGAAAAATCTCCTGAATGCACTTAATATGTAATTATAAATGATCACCTCCACTTTAACAGAAATCTACACTTGCCTTATGTTTCTAGTTTGAATTGGATCACAGCTGGATCTGCGATCCACAAAAAATTGCCAGTTCTGCAAACCTCTCACCAGTACTGAGTTCATCTAATTAAATGTGAGGGTTAATCTTAGCTGAGTTTCTCAGCTACTGGTACATGCAACCCAGGAGGTATTTCAGAAAGGTCCAGTGGTCTTTTTATTTTTATTTTTTTTGAACTATGAAAAACATACTTTACAAGGCAGTATTCGAAAACATTAAAGCAAACCTCTATCCACAACTTTCTAGTAACGGCTTCCTGGGTCAAGATTCTCACCCTGCCCCTCCCATTGTAATGCTCAATAATGACTAGTGAGGCTGGCGATCACAGTGAAGAGGTAGGTTCAGGCACACAAGAGCAGCCTTGGCTTTAGGAGTTCTAGGACACTCAAAGGAAAACCAGCCTGATGTCAAGGAGATGCCTGCTGTGCATTATTAGTGACCTCTCGAGCAAGTATTTTTAAGTTTGCTGCAGAATATATTTGACACAAAAATGGATGAGACAATGGCACAAGCTACTCCAGCATGCAAGGTATAATTTTTACAGATTTTTTTTTTTTTAGGCCCAAATGATTGCACAGATCTGAGACTAGGGTGTGACCAAAGGGAATAATGGTCAGATTGCCTAGTTGCTGTCTATACCTGACTGGCTGATATTCTCAATGGCCTCAGCACAGCACATGCAGCAGGCAGGGCAGTATTTTCAAGTTTATTGCTCCAGGGGGTTGAGTGGTACTGAGTTTTTATGTTTAAGTGCACTTCTCTTTTTATGTATTCAGAATGCACTGTGGAAGCTGTGCCCACAGGCAGAAGGCAAAGAAACTTTAAAAAAGTATTTCTGTTGCCTCCCTGCAGCTGATCTATTCCCCATAACCAACATACCATGCCTTGTTCTACATGGTGTCTCTGTGTAAAGGCTTCTATCTTGGAAGAGGAGAAGGGCTTCTTTGCTTCCTGCACCCCCCCGATGAGTGGTGACCTAATGATTGGTGGGGAATATTCAAGGCACAGCAGCTACAGAAATCGCTGATCCACAGAATGAATGAGGTAGAAGCAGGAAGAACCTTTGCACTGCAGGTCCTCATGTACAATTTCTTTCTCCAGCGTCGAAAACCATGAGCAGCACAGCAGTGACAATCACCAAATCTCCTGAGACTTAAGCCTGGTACACACTGCTAGTGTTTTTTTTTTTTTTTTTTCATTCAACCCAGCAAGCTGAACAAAAAAACTGACAGATCCCTTACCAACACAAGTAATGTTGGTACAGTGATCTCCCCTGCTGTGCTTTTGTATCCCCCCCAACCCTACACCCGCCAGAACATAATGATCAGCACTCGCAGCTATTGGCTGCAAGAACTGATCCGATGCTGGTTTTCCAGCATGTCCCTGTGACAAAAGCCGTTTGTTAGACCGCCTTCTGTCAGACAGACAGATGTATACACTGGTCGAATGTCTGCCGGGTGCTGCTGAACCAAACGATTTTCACTCTGTTTGTACCCAGCATAACAATCAGAGGCGACAGTGCTTTAGATGATCTCACACTGAAAATATGCTGCTGTGGGGCTACAGATTATGAGTATTTTTAAAGAGGTATTTAAGGCAAATAGTAATTATTTTTCAGGGTACTGATTAGTTAATTTTATAAGAAATATATTTAGAAATCATTTTCACTTTTCCAGTTCAGGTTCACAAACTTCAAAAGTTTAGCATTATGCCTGTTTACCCGACTGCTCCCACTGGCTGTAGACCTGTTGAGCCTTGTGAAGTCTCGTTCAGATTTTGACTCTTGCAGAACTCTGAGACTGATTAAAAAACAGTGGCTGAAGTCATCTGTTTACTTTGCAGAGAGGAGTTTTCCAACTGCTTTGGCAATATGTTTAATGAGTGTTGTTCTAGCAGTCAACATCCTTCATTGTTCGCATCTATTAGAATTATCAATATATATAGGTTGATATAAGAATCCTTCCTTCCACTTTTAGGCAGCTTTGTTTTTCCTGACGATCATCCACCAGATGCTCCATTACTGACCATTGAGGATGAATCCCTATTCACTGCAGCTTACCCCGATATTGTAGAGTTATTCCGAAAAGACAGAATGGAGGCTGAGCTGCTAAAACAGAAAAGTGAGTCTGGGAAATGCCTATATAACACACATTGTATACTACTGTTTCCCACCTCATCCATAAACTGCATCCAAATATCTGTCTCCGTTCCTTGACTGACCTATACTCCTCACTAATAACATCCTGTCGTGTATGGCTTCTAGAATTTTTTTTGGGTAGTCCCCATTCAGAATTCATAGCTCTGATAGTTCAAGCCTCCTCGTTTTCCTGTGTAAAGTATAAGTGTGTGTGTGTATAATATAATATAAATATATAATATGTGTGTATACTGTGTATATGTGTGTGTGTTTTTTTTTTTATTTTTTTTTATTTTATATATATAATATATATACATGCGCGCATGAGGAGGACACAGGAAAAAGAGGAGGCTTGAATGATCAGTTCAAGCCTCCTCTTATATATCAGATTTATATATTTTTATATATATATTCTCGCAAAAGTGAGTACACCCCTCACATTTTTGTAAATATTTTATTATATTCTTTCATGTGATAACAGTAAAGAAATTACACTTTGCTACAATGTAAAATAGTGAGTGTACAGCTTGTATAACAGTGTAAATTTGATGTCCCCTCAAATATCTCAACACACAGCCATTAATGTCTAAACGGCTGGCAACAAAAGTGAGTACACCCCTAAGTGAAAATGTCCAAATTGGGCCTAATTAGCCATTTTTCCCTCCCCGTTGTCATGTGACTCGTTGGTGTGAATGGGGAGCAGGTGTGTTAAATTTGGTGTTAACGCTCTCACTCTCTCATACTGGTCACTGGAACATAGAACCTCATGGCAAAGAACTCTCTGAGGATCTGAAAAAAAGAATTGTTGCTCTACATAAACATGGCCCAGGCTATAAGAAGATTGCCAAGACCCTGAAACTGAACTGCAGCACGGTGGCCAAGACCATACAGCGGTTTAACAGGACAGGTTCCACTCAGAACAGGCCCCGCCATGGTCGACCAAAGAAGTTGAGTGCACGTGCTCAGCGTCATAACCAGAGGCTGTCTTTGGGAAATAGATGTATGAGTGCTGCCAGCATTGCTGCAGAGGTTGAAGGGGTGGGGGGGTCAGCCTGTCAGTGCTCAGACCATACGCCGCACACTGCATCAAATTGGTCTGCATGGCTGTCATCCCAGAAGAAAGCCTCTTCTAAAGATGATGCACAAGAAAGCCTGCAAACAGTTTGCTCAAGACAAGCAGACTAAAGACATGGATTACTGGAACCATGTCCTGTGGTCTGATGAGACCAAGATAAATTTATTTGGTTCAGATGGTGTCAAGAGTGTGTGGCGGCAACTAGGTGAGGAGTACAAAGACAAGTGTGTCTTGCCTACAGTCCAGCATGATGGTGTGAGTGTCATGGTCTTGGGCTGCATGAGTGCTGCCATCACTGGGGAGCTACAGTTCATTGAAGGAACCATGAATGCCAACCTGGACTGTGAGATACTGAAGCAGAGCATGATCCCCTCCCTTTGGAGACTGGGCTGCAGGGCAGTATTCCAACATAACGACCCCAAACACACCTCCAAGACTGCCTTGCTAGAGAAGCTGAGGGTATAAGTGTTGGACTGGCCAAGCATGTCTCCAGACCTGAACCCTATTGAGCATCTGTGGGGCATCCTCAAACAGAAGGTGGAGGAGCGCAAAGTCTAAAAACATCCCACAGCTCTGTGATGTCGCCATGTGGAGGAGTGGAAGAATACTCCTGTGAAGCTCTGGTGAACTCCATGCCCAAGAGGGTTAAGGCAGTGCTGGAAAAATAATGGTGGCCACACAAAATGTTGACACTTTGGGCCCAATTTGGACATTTTCCCTTAGGGGTGTACTCACTTTTGTTGCCAGCGGTTTAGACGTTAATGGCTGTGTGTTGAGTTATTTTGAGGGGACAGCAAATTTACACTGTTATAACAAGCTGTACACTCACTATTTTACATTGTAGCAAAGTGTCATTTCTTCAGTGTTGACACATGAAAAGATATAATATATTTACAAAAATGGGAGGGGTGTACTCACTTTTGTGAGATACTGTAAGTACTCTAGTAATATGACATTCTGATCAGTCTATTACAGATTCACATTTCCCTTTGCATTTGTGTTTTCTTAATGTCTAGTTTAGTACGTTGTCTGGAGCCCTCAGATCACTCCAGTGCTTCTCTTCCTCTGTCTGTTTGTGTTTATTAGATTTCAACTGCTGAAATATCAGTACAGTTAGGAGGAAATTGCCTGACTGCTATTTGCAGTAAAATATTAGATGTTGAATGTCTGAAGGTACTTACATTGAGAGCCTGCTATTATTTCGCCTTTAGACTGTGGCTGCCGTCATCCAATAAAACTCCTGACACTTTGTTGCTGAGCTAATGGGCTGAAAGGAAGCACCTTTTGCCGTCATCCATTTTCTGCATCACTTTAGAGGCTGGTCAATTATACTGAGAAACCATGATTTGCAGGCTCAGACATGCTGGCGGTCATTGTGGACAGATTTTTGCTTATGCTAGCAAAGTCTTCTTCTAATGAAATGGCATATAATCAGATAGCTTGTTCCCACTGACAAACAGGCCCTTTATTATTCAAGAAAGCCTCCTATTTAGTTCTTTTTTTCCAATATTTTGTTTTCTAGGCAAGAAAAGCAAGCCAACTTCCAAGGTTCTTCCTAGCGTGGATGATGTCGCTTCTCTTTTGTCTGAAATGAACTTGACTCCAGTGTTGGAAAAGTCACCAGCCTCACAATCACCGGTCTTAAATGTTGACGATGTCCCCTTACCTGCCGTCAGTCTTAAATGCCCTAGTGACTCCCATGACCTACTCTTCTCCTTAGAATCATCTAGGCCACCTCTGACATTGTTACCCAATGAGACAGGCTTGAATGTTTTGACAGCATCTTTATTCCCTAAAGGTGACACAGAGACACGTCCTAATACTTGTTTTTCCACAGTAATAAGCAGTAGAGAAGAACCCCTGGTGTCATCACCCAATATTTCATCGCTGATTTCAGACTTAAATTTGAGTAACATTGACTGGGAAGCCACCTCATTTAGTATGTCACCTCAAACAGAATTTCGTACGGGTTGTAATGAGGCGCATGGCTCTGAGGACAAGGCAGCTGCTCCTGAGCCACAAATTCCAGCTTTGGCGAACAGCAATCAAGAACCTGTTACACCAAGTAAGTCGGGCCTCAAGGATACAGCTTATCAGACACCTGCATTTAATCTTGATTCTCCGTGCCTCTTACACCTTGAAAAGTTACCTTTAAGAGAGAGAATACTGTTGAAAAATGCCAGACAGGCTGTAGACTTGAACCCACAAAAACTCAACGAGCAGAACCTTCCTCTGGTACCTGTATCCAAAGTCCTTGATAAACAGAAACAGACAAAACTTATTTCTGCAAATAACTGTGACAATTTAAAGGAAAATGTACAAAGTCATCTCAAGTTGTTAAAAAAGCCAAGCCCTCAAAAAAGTAAACCTCACAATACTCTGGTCACAAAATTGGCCGGAATTAGCAGCAGCTCTCAAGTGCTTCAACGCCCCACAACAAAATCCTTCTCTTTTGTGAAGAAGTCTACTCTTGCCCCAGTGAGGAATCTATCAGACAGTAGCCTAATTAACAATGTTCCGCTCAAAGCTGAGGCAAAGGCCTTGCCAAAGAAGACCGTCTGCCATAAAATTGCATTGTCTAGTGAAGATGAGGATGAGCAAGGTAAGCCTATAGCAAAAAGCAAGACAGCAGGCACTAAAAAAATGACTCATCTGAGCAAAATGGCTTCCACCACACCAGCATCTGTTTATTTGTCCAATGAAGATGGCAGCTCTGATAAGGAAGATCTCTTTTTGAGTCCTAAGTGCAAATCTTCAACAAAGGCACAGGAAGAGCAGGATGATGGTGATGACTCTATCATTTCTGTAGACAGCCCTCTGCCACTATCTGAAAGATTGAAACTGAGATTACTACAGAACTGCTAATGTTTTTATTGTCATTCTATCTCTTCTGTTCCTTATGTGTGTTTTAGATTTTTTGATAAATCATTTTCTTCCAATTCATTATGTATTTTTTATGAAGTTTATAAAAGAAAATTTGTCTTGGCCATGATGAGTTTTTTGTTTTCTTTTTACTTTAGTACATATCTGGAGGTTTGGCCAATTTTTCGAAAAGTAAATAAATGGAAAAGGTAGCTTGTTTAACCAGTTGTGTGTATTAGGCATGTTACACACACCAAAAAAAATACACTGAATTACACAGGTTGTGTTTAGAATGCCCTGTCCTTCTGCCCTGCTGCTACTCCCCTCTTTGCATTTTCTCGCATTTTCCTGGCTGTCAAAATGACAGCTGGGGGTTCTTGTGTAAATTACTATTATAGCTGCTGCTATCAAAAAAATGGACCATCTGACAAAGTGTTTATAAACACTGTTCAGATGTGAGAGATTTTTTTTTTTTTATTTACTATTGTATTGTATTTTTACTATTGTATAAACTTGAATACTATTATATTAATATTAACTTGAAAGAGATGAGCTTTGATCTGCATGTAATGTCAGTTAAAGCAACCTGACTAGTAACTGAAAAAAAAAATGTTCCTACAGTATCTCACAAAAGTGAGTACACTCCTCACAGTTTTATAAATATTTTATTATATCTTTTTTTTTTTTTTTTTATGCAAGTAATATACAAAAGTTACAAAACTAAAATAAATACACTATATTTCAACCTTTTTACCAGTAATTTTTTTTTACTGTAAATAGAAAGTATTTTATTTTTATTCTATAATTTGGCTGGTTTAAAGTTAAACTAAATTTATGATTCTGGTAAAAAGCATTGCAAAGTTACTTACAATGAAATAAAAGCTTTTTTTTTTGTCAAATGTTATGCATTTTTAATGCATCATTAAAAAATTCATGAACAACATGAAAAAAGTAAAATACTAATGGTTATAAAATGAGAAATAAACAAAGAAAATGTATTTGGGAACATTATAGCTAGAAGAGGAAGAAGGAGTTAAGCTAAACTAAGCTTTAAAGAGGAACACCAGCGCTGCCATCTTTGAATGTCCGGTGCACACAGAGGTGCCGAAGGGCTGTCTGGCCTTCCAGATCTGACAGAGACACATCTGTGCACGTGCCGATTTTCACATGCATGCACAGATAAAACAGTCACCCTGGACCTCCTTAACTGCGCTGTCTTCATGCAAGTGCACAGTTATGCTAAAAGGTCTTCCAGCCCTGCAACACTTCTGCACATGCATGCACAATGTAATTCTCTCACCTACGCAAAAAAGAAGGAAGCAGAAAAAAAAAATCCAATTGTGGGAGAAGGAGGGGGATGAACACTTTTTTGGCTATAAATGTCTGCTTTATTAAGGGGTTATATACAGTATCTCACAAAAGCGAGTACACCCCTCACATTTTTGTAAATATTTTATTATATCTTTTCATGTGACAACACTGAAGAAATTATACTTTGCTATAATGTAAAGTAGTGAGTGTACAGCTATAACAGTGTAAATTTGCTGTCCCCTCAAAATAACTCAACACACAGCCTTGATCTGGGAACAAATCTGAGAGGTAAAAATAGCTCAAGGAACCCCTAGCAACCTCTGGAGGAACCCTAGGGTTCTGTGGAATCCTGCTTGAGAAACCCTGCTCTAGACATAAGCAGTGGGGGAGCCATTTTTTTTTCCTGGCTTTCCACTTTGAAGAGCTTCGACATGTCAGCCAGGCAACTAGCATTTTCAGAAGCATAGGTCAGCAATGACAGCCCACAAATTTTCTTGTGACAGATTTCCTTTTACATGTAAACCAAAAATTCTTACAAATATCATTCGTTGAAAGAAGTAGTAAGAAATATAGAGAAACTCCTGACAACTTTTTTGTTTAGTTTTACTTGGCATAAGGAACAAGTAAAAATGTTCTCAGCTTTTTATCTGTGACAATAAGTAAAGAAAACTTTTACCCAACAGAGACTTGGACAGCAAGTCTGTAATAAAAACCTGGAGCTGGGTTTGTAATGGTCATTAAAAAGGATGTCCGCAATGGTATGTGTTCATCAAACCCATACCTATCTTTCCAGCTCTGGAGTGATTGAGGACTGGAAGTCCTGTTGGGATTTTATGGTTGTCCATGTCTCCATTAGAGAGATTCTCTGTCACTTCCTTTCCTGCTCTGACAGTTTCACTAGATAATAAATTAGAAAAAAAAAGTGACAGGAGTTCTAACATTTCCCAACTCTACTAAAGAAAAGCTTCACCAGCAGAAAAAGAAAAGAGAGAGAGGACCTCTGTTATCTCTCCTAGCTCAAACTTTTTTTATTTTAGAAAAACCATAAATAAAATGTGTTTTAACCATTTAGTCCTTATTACTCCTTTTTTTTTTTTTTTTTTTTTTTTTTATCTGTCTTTCTCATTGGGGAGAATTCCTGTGCTTAAGAAACAAAAGAAAGTGAGCAAATCTATCTGAAGTAAGAGGAAATCCACTTTTGGACAGTTGCCAACAGGACGGGATGTCCCCAATTGTCATACCCCGTTTGTCAGTACAAATCCCTGTATCCCATCAGATCTCAATGATGACCAATAAGGACTGTACATGACTCGGGGCACAATTTCTGCTGAATTGGTGGAAATTTGAGCTGTGGTTGGCCCTGTCAGCACCACACCCGTTTCCGCAAACTTGATTGAAAATTCAAATGGGCCGGGTGGAAAATTGTTGGCTGAACATCCAATCGGATACAGTCACTGTTTGGGTATTCAGGTAGCCACAGAAGCTGTGGCTGTCTGAACACAATGGCACTGCAGATTCCCTCATCTACACTGTTAGCGTTGATGGGGGGGGGGGGGGGGGGCGTAAACGAGTAATTTGACTCATACAATGCGCAGAGCTGAACAAGAGAAATCCAGCTTGTATAGCTAGTCTTAGAAATCTTGGGATTTATATCTGCTGGATAGAAGAGCATGGTATTTTGATATAAGCAGTGGGAATACAAATTAGTAACAGAGTGTTGCACATTAGCCATAGAGCAATGCCATATGTTTGAGTTTAAAGCACACGGGTTTAACTAGAATTTAAAGCAATAGTAAAGCCTTATTTTAAATGACAAACATGTTATACTTACCTGCTCCATGCAGTGGTTTTGCACAGAGCAGCCCGGGTTCCTTCTGTTCTCTGGTCCTTCGCCAGTGCTCCTGGCTCCTCCCTCTTGCCGGGTGCCCCCACAGCAAGCAGCTTGCTTTTGGAGGCACCCAAGCAGGCGTGATCCCGAGCGTGTATGTTCATTCACACATGGAGCCACGTCTCACCCCCTCTCTCTCCTGATTGACTTACTGGCTGTGATTGACAGCAGAGGGAGCCAACCAGTGGCGGCTGGTGTTTTTTTTTTTTTTGGGGGGGGCAAACAATCCACCCATCGACACCCCCCTCCCTGGTCAGGTCGTGACCCGAGCCCATCCTTTTCTGAAGCCTATTAGAGTCTTTGGCTCTAATCAAGTACTTAAAAAAAAAAAAAAACCCTGATTGGAATCCATGCATCCGGCACCCTGCATGTAGATCAGGGGGCCGGATGCATGGATGGGGGCGCCCGTGCACCCCTAATGGATGGGCCGCCACTGGAGCCAACGGCTCCCGCTGCTGCCAAAAGCCAATCAGGAGTGCGAGTCCCTGGAGAGCCAAGGCTCTCGTGAACATCGCTGGATCAAGATGGGGCTCAAGTATATCTGCTGCACACGGAAGGTTTTATACCTTTCTGCATAGAATGCAGAAAGGTAAAAAACCTTGTGCCTTTACAACCACTTTAAAGGGAAAAACAAAGTACCTTCAATGTGAAGTGTCCCATGCTGCTGGCTCTTGGTTGAATTCTTCTGTTCTCTGCCCCCCCCCCCCCCCCCCAATACTCCTGCAGCCATAATCTCCCAGTGCTTTGGGGATTAATAGTCACCTGGACCTGTCACAGGCACTAGTCAAAAGTCCTGATTGTGTCTGTCATTTCTGCGCTCTCCTCCATTAATAGAAGCTGTACGAGAGTAGATGGGTGGTGGGTGTTAGTGCCGCGGGGGGTGGGGGGGTAGTGCCGCTTCACCGGCGGCCTGTGGGGGGGGGTTGTTTGCTACCCCCCCCCCCCCAAAAAAAAAAAAAAACCACCAGCCGCCACTGCTTAGAAAGCATTACCTCCCTAAAGTAATAAAACTGGCAAAGTCATCAGGTGACAAAATAAAAGTATATGTATGATGGAGTATACTGATATTCAAAAACATACACCTGAGCTCTAATAAAAAAAATAAAATCCAAATATGTAACTGCTCATATTGGAAACAATATTATTTATTCTTTAATATAGCACAGGTGTATGTTTTTGGATATAGGAGAGTGTGCTCTTTCATACATAGTTTTTTTTTTTTTTTTTTTTTTTTTTTTCACAGTGGTTTTGAACTGGCATTTTTTTTCTGCACTTATTCTTCGCTAATTTAATTTTAGGATGGGTAGCGCAAATTTATTTCGGCTTAATAAAAAGGTGGGGGGAAAAAAGGGAAGGAAGGAATTCTATTTTAAAAAAAAAAGTATTTTTATATTTGGATTTATTTAAAATCTAAATGATATCTAATAAAATGTAACATAAACTCTGCAATACAATACAGTTTAAACAAACCAATCTAATGACATTTTAAATAATGTTAGCGATAGAAGTCAATGAACATAAAACAATTTAGGAATCTCTTTCAGTTATGTTAATACTCTCTCTGTCTCATGTAATGCTGAGTTTATCTATTCGGAGCCGTAGATCAGAAGGTCCCCTGCTTGTTGTTATTATTTCAGTGGGCTCACAAGAAGGTATGAGATAATCTACATGTTTTTCTTGTGTCTTGTCACTGAGCTGTGAGACTCCAGCTTTACAGGCAGAGGGGAGGCTGGCTGAGGGCTGATAAGTGGATGCACAGCTTGCATGCGGTGCTGGCTTCCTGGAGGGGAAAGTGTAAAACACATTTACGGTTTTTGTCACTAGCACTTGGGCTTGAACAGGGTCTGTCAGCTCTGGGTGCTGGAGATGTCTTTAATCTGGGGATGTGTTCCAGCAGGGATCAGCACCTCCGCAGACATGAAAAGACTGGATGCAGCCTAGACACTTCCATGTTCACTTGACTTTGCTCAAGGTGTTTTTTTTTTTGTTTTTTTTGTTGTTTTTGTTGTTTTTTTAAATCTCACTGCCTTTAAATAATTAGTGCTTATTAAAAAATCTCATCGCTTGTGCCAAGTGCAGTATCAAAAGTGACTCCAGCTTTTCAGCGTGTTCCCTATTAATTTGGGGTTATACTTTGTGCCACACACAGTTTGGTGCTGTTTTTGATATGATACATCAGATTTACAAGTCAAAGCATTTGAAAATGATTTGATTTATTTTCTTATATCGATGCACTTTACTATTGATCTTTGTGATTTTATTTATTTACTTTTTATTTATTTATATATGTGTGGGTGTGTGTATATGTATATATGTATATGTGTATATATATATATATATATATATATATATATATATATATATATATATATATATATATATATATATATATATATATATATGTATATGTGTGTGTGTGTGTGTATATGTGTATATATATATATATATATATATATATATACACACACAGTGCCTTGCGAAAGTATTCGGCCCCCTTGAACTTTTCAACCTTTTGCCACATTTCAGGCTTCAAACATAAAGATATAAATTTTTTATTTTTTGTGAAGAATCACCAACAAGTGGGACACAATTGTGAAGTGGAACGAAATCTTTTGGATTGTTGAAACTTTTTTAACTAATAAAAAAATGAAAAGTGGGGCGTGCAAAATTATTCGGCCCCCTTGCGTTAATACTTTGTAGAGCCACCTTTTGCTGCGATTACAGCTGCAAGTCACTTGGGGTATGTCTCTATCAGTTTTGCACATCGAGAGACTGAAATTCTTGCCCATTCTTCCTTGCAAAACAGCTCGAGCTCAGTGAGGTTGGATGGAGAGCGTTTGTGAACAGCAGTTTTCAGCTCTTTCCACAGATTCTCGATTGGATTCAGGTCTGGACTTTGACTTGGCCATTCTAACACCTGGATACGTTTATTTGTGAACCATTCCTTTGTAGATTTTGCTGTATGTTTGGGATCATTGTCTTGTTGGAAGATAAATCTCCGTCCCAGTTTCAGGTCTTTTGCAGACTCCAACAGGTTTTCATCCAGAATGGTCCTGTATTTGGCTGCATCTATCTTCCCCTCAATTTTAACCATCTTCCCTGTCCCTGCTGAAGAAAAGCAGGCCCAAACCATGATGCTGCCACCACCATGTTTCACAGTGGGGATGGTGTGTTGAGTGTGATGAGCTGTGTTGCTTTTACGCCAAACATATCGTTTTGCATTGTGGCCAAAAAGTTTGATTTTGGTTTCATCGGACCAGAGCACCTTCTTCCACATGTTTGGTGTGTCTCCCGGGTGGCTTGTGGCAAACTTTAGACGAGACTTTTTATGGATATCTTTGAGAAATGGCTTTCTTCTTGCCACTCTTCCATAAAGGCCAGATTTGTGCAGTGTACGACTGATTGTTGTCCTATGGACAGACTCTCCCACCTCAGCTGTAGTTCTCTGCAGTTCATCCAGAGTGATCATGGGCCTCTTGGCTGCATCTCTGATCAGTCTTCTTCTCCTTGTCTGAGCTGAAAGTTTAGAGGGACAGCCAGGTCTTGGTAGATTTGCAGTGGTCTGATACTCCTTCCATTTCAAAATGATCGCTTGCACAGTGCTCCTTGGGATGTTTAAAGCTTGGGAAATCTTTTTGTATCCAAATCCGGCTTTAAACTTCTCCACAACAGTATTACGGACCTGCCTGGTGTGTTCCTTGGTCTTCATGATGTTCTCTGCGCTTTCAACAGAACCCTGAGACTATCACAGAGCAGGTGCATTTATACAGAGACTTGATTACACACAGGTGGATTCTATTTATCACCATCAGTCATTTAGGACAACATTGGATCATTCAGAGATCCTCGCTGAACTTCTGGAGTGAGTTTTCTGCACTGAAAGTAAAGGGGCCGAATAATTTTGCACGCACCACTTTTCAGTTTTTTATTTGCTAAAAAAGTTTAAAATATCCAATAGATTTCGTTCCACTTCACAATTGTGTCCCACTTGTTGGTGATTCTTCACAAAAAATAAAAATGTTATATCTTTATGTTTGAAGTGTGGCAAAAGGTTGAAAAGTTCAAGAGGGCCGAATACTTTTGCAAGGCACTGTATGTATATATAGATGCAGTAGTATATATATATATAAAATTATAGAGGGTTGCACCGATATTAAGCATTTGCATGAGTACTCGTGCAAATGCTCTGATACCTGAAACCGATACCTGTGTGTTGCAATTTGAGCCCATACAAAATGAATGGGCTCAAATCGCACTGCAAACAATTGCATGTCATTTGAACAGGAATCGTACTGCACTCTTGTTGAAATCGTATGCAAATCTTTACAGTACAATGTGAGTCCATTCATTTTTGTATATACATTATATTGTCAAAAGTATTGGGACATCTGCTTTTCCACGCACGTGATCTTTAATGGCATCTTAGTCTTATTCCGTAGGGTTCAATATTGAGTTGGCACACCCTTTGCAGCTATAACAGCTTTAACTCTTCTGGGAAGGCTGTCCACAAGGTTTAGGAGTGTGTCTATGGGAATATTTTGACCATTCTTCCAGAAGTGCATTTGTGAGGTCAGGCACTGATATGGAGAAGGCCTGGCTTGCAGTCTCCACTCCAATTCATCCCAAAGATGTTCTATCGGTTTTAGGTCAGGACTCTGTGCTGGCTAGTCAAGTTCTTCCACACCAAACTCTCTCAACCATGCTTTCATGGACCTTGCTTTGTGCACTGGTCCAAATCATTTGGTGAAGGGGGGATTATGTTTTGGTGTTGTTTTTCAGGGGTTGGGCTTGGCCCCTTAGTTCCAGCATACCACAGAATTACTGATTTGGAAAAAGGATCATCCCCTTGTGTCAGTATATTATTGAACCACCTTTTTCTTTAATTACAGCCTTTAGTCTGTTGGGATATGTCTCTACTAACTTTGCAATATTTGCCCACTCTTTTTTTGCAGAATTGCTCAAGTTCAGTTAAATTTGATGGTGACCATTTGTGGACTGCAGTCTTCAAGTCATTCCACAGATTTTCACTGAGGTTTAAGTCTGGGCTCTGACTAAGCCATGCAAGGACATTCATCTTTTTTTCCTTCAACCACTGTGTGGTCATTTTTTGCTGTGTGCTTTGGGTCATTGTCATGTTGGAAGGTAAACCTTCTTCCCAATGTCAACTTTCTAGAAGAGGGCAGCAGATATTTCCCAAGGATTTGATGGCATCCATTCTTCATGACATCTAACATCACATTGACATACTGACAGAATTCTTCAATGCGGAAGCAGGAGCAGACATTCTGTAGCTGTCATTTGGGTGCAGATTGCCAGCACATAATTTGTAGGCCATCTTCCCTTTGCACCTCCTCTCTCCTTGGGACTACTTCCCATGTGTACAAACTCCATAGCATTCAGCTTCTTTCACCAAGTATAATCAATCACCCTCCTTAGTATACCATTCTATCCTACTGTCCCATTCTAAAGCTCTGCCCAGGCAGGCACACTCCCAGATAACATGCTCGCCACAGGTGCACTAGAGCAGCCTGGCCTAAAAGGCCTTTTACATCCTGCTCACAGCCTACAGCAGACCGTCATGGAGTCAGGGTGACTACAACTGGTTCTTCTGGATGTTAAACTACTGCATCTAGGGTTGCAGCCCTTGGCAGTAGCTGACTGCATCCAACTAGCTCTGGGGTGTTTGAATCCCATGCCTCAACTCACAAGGTCCTCTCGTCCTGGTATTTATATTGGCACTGACTCCACCCATTACATCACTAGAGGAAGGCTTTCTCTAAAATGAGTCTTTCACCCAATTACATAACTCCCTTTACCACACTATATTGGAAACAGCCTCACCTAGTGGCAGACAAGCTAACTGCATCTGCCAACATGCTTACTTACCTTGGTAACACAGCACACTCTGGTACAAATCCTTTGGCAGTGAGCTCTTATAGACTTGCTGCATATAGTGCTGTACACTGACCATCTCCAGACTTGCCATGAAGTCCATCTAGTTTAACCAATAAAAATATTTACATCTACAGAATGCTATACCCACAGTTGATCCAGAGAAAGGAAAAAAAAAAAAACGCCCAATAAAGCATGGTCTAATTTGCTCCAGCAGAGGAAAAAATCAGGCCTTGAGTCTTTGGGCCCCATAATATGATATGGGATAATCTTTTCACCTCTGTATTCCCTGACCCCCCCCCCCTACACACACACCCACACACGTGCACATTCATGCTCACATAATGTTTCATACAAGATATATGAGAGATTCCATACATGACTTCCTTTGATGATGCCTGGGTGTTATCCTTACCCTTAAGTTTCAAAACTTGGATTTGTATTGAAACTTTGGATAAGAACCACCAGACAGAGATATCTCAGAGAAGCAATGACAGTCTTCATGTCTGCCATAACAGGCTTCTTTAATTAACCACTTAAAGACCGAGCCTCTTTCTGAGATTTGTTGTTTACAAGTTAAAAACCGTTTTTTTTTTGCTAGAAAATTACTTAGAACCCCCCAAACATTATACATTTTTTTTCTAACACCCTAGAGAATAAAATGGCGGTCGTTGCAATACTTTTTGTCACACTCATAGGTGTGCGCAGACCACGGCATTAGGGTGTGCACCCAAAGTTCAAACACACGTGTGTGTGTATGTATATATATCTATAGATATATATATCCATATATATCTCAGAGCACTGGACGGTGTCAGTAGGGAAGAGATTGATGTCAGTAGTTTATTTTTAGTATCATAACTTTTTTACAATTTTACTATTTTTTACAATTTTATTTAATAATATATTATTATTCTTAATTTTTTTTTATATACATTTTTTTAGGAGCTCCATTGGGGGGCATTGGTGCGATATCAGAGGTCTAAATAGACCCCTAATGTCTCACTTTTAAGACAGAGATTCCCCAGTCCCTTCTTCTGCAGCCAAGCAGCAGGGGGAATCTGCAGAACAGTGTGATTAAGGTGTGCCCAGGCACACCTGGCACACCCTGTGCGCCCGCCTATGGTCACCCCATATTTGCGCAGCGGTTTTACAAGGGCACTTTTTTTGGAAAAAATACACTTTTTTGAATTAAAAAAATAAGACAACAGTAAAGTAAGCCCATTTTTTTTATATTGTGAAAGATAATGTTACGCGAGTAAATTGATACCCAACATGTCACGCTTCAAAATTGCGCCCGCTCATGGAATGGCGACAAACTTTTACCCTTATAAATCTCCATAGGCGATGTTTAAAAAACTCTACAGGTTGCATGTTTTAAGTTACAGAGGAGGTCTAGGGCTAGAATTATTGCTCTCGCTCTGCCGATCGCAGCAATACCTCACATGTGTGGTTTGAACACCGTTTCCATATGCGGGAGCTACTCACGTATGCGTTCGCTTCTGCATGCGAGCTCGTCAGGATGGGGCGCGTTTAAAAAAAAAAAAAAAATTCTTATTTATTTTACTTTTTTTTTTTTTTTACACTGTTTTTTTTTTTTTTAAATGTGTCACTTTGCAATTTAAAAAAAAATGTTCTAATTGAAAAAAAAAAAAAAAAAAGTACCTTAAAGAGCTATGGGCGGTAAAACCACTTGCTATGGGGGCACTCGTTCTGGCTCGATCACAAAGAAACTAAAGATTTCCTAGCACAGTTACCAGGCAGCTTGCAAAACAACCAAATTAATAGAGGGTTTTGTTTGCACACATTTGCAAATATATGCGTAAGCCGCAGTGCACATGCCATGGGACCTCTGTATATACTGTGGTCCTAACTCTAAATATCCAGAGCCTTCATAGTAGGTGCACATATAAGAATGTAAAGATTAAAGGTAGGTATGCCTGGAGGGATCTCATCCCCCTCCCTAAAGGCACAGGGACGCACATGACACCCAGCAAGAGCACAACAGCAGCAAAGGCATCCAGTGCGTCCCTGCACCCAATTTGTCCAACTCTACAAAAAGTGGCAACCACCCCAACCTATAACTAACCTTTTCAGCACTCATTCGGGCTCGATCCTTAAACCACACTGGGAGTGTACATAGACAAAAACAGCGCTGCTCAGTCCTGCCCCCTGCTCCCTCCTCACAGACTGTGATTGACAGCAGCATGAGCCAATGCCTTCCCTCGCTGCTTCCTTGTACAGAAAGCATAGAGAGCCACTGCACTTTGGCACAGCGCTGGATCAAGATCAGGCTCAAGCAAGTATTTAGGGAGGCTGGGGAGTGGGGGCAGCGCACAAAAGGTTTTTTTACCTTAAGGCAGAGAATTCTTTAAAGTAAAAAAAACCTCCTACCTACAAACTTTTTTTGCAGATTCTTACCTTTTGCTATTGTGAAGAATTAGCTATTTATTTGTCTGTGTCCGTGTGCAAAGTGAATGGGAGTGACTTTATAATTATCAATCGGCTGCTGCTTTTGCAGTGTTCTAATGAGAAACGTCACTGTCTGCATCCCTTTTAGATGTGATTTCGCTTTGGGGGTGTCCCAAAATCTGACTGGTGTATATAAAGAACTATGTACACCACCACAGGATGGTGCTGTGGGTGTACCTAAAGTAATACAGTGCAAAGTCCTAATCATGAAATATTAACCACTTCAGCCCAGGAAGATTTTACCCCCTTCCTGACCAGAGCACTTTTTGCGATTCGGCACTGCGTCGCTTTAACTGACAATTGCACAGTCGTACGAAGTTGTACCCAAACAAAATTGACGTTCTTTTTTTCCCACAAATAGAGCTTTCTTTTGGTGGTATTTGATCATCTCTGTGGTTTTTATTTTTTGCGCTATAAACAAAAAAAGAGCTACAGTTTTGAAGAAATACACAATATTTTGTACTTTTTTGCTATAATAAATATCCCCGATTTTTTTTTTTTTTTTTTTTTCAAAAAAGCTAATTTTTTTTCTCAGTTTAGGCCGATATGTATTCTTCTACATATTTTTAGTAAAAAAAAAAATCGCAATAAGCGTATATTGATTGGTTTGCGCAAAAGTTATAGCATCTACAAAATAGGGGATAGATTTATAGCATTTTTATTATTTATTTTTTTTGTTTACTAGTAATGGCGACGATCTGCGATTTTTATCGTGACTGCGACACTATGGCGGACACATCAGACAATTTTGACACATTTTTGGGACCATTGGCATTAATACAGAGATCAGTGCTATAAAAATGCATTGATTACTGTACAAATGTCACTGGCAGTGAAGGGGTTAACACTAGGGGGCGATCAAGGGGTTAATTGCGTTCCCTAATGTGTGTTCTAACTGAAGGGGGGAGGGGACTGACATGGGGAGATGACAGATCGCTGTTCATACTTTGTATGAACAGACGATTTGTCACTTCTCCTCTCAGAGAACTGGGATCTCTGTGTTTACACAGAGTTCCCGGTTCTCGCTGTGTTACGAGTGATCGCGGGAGCCCGGCAGTCATCGAGACCGCCGGGCACTCGCATCAGCTTTGGGGGGCGAGCAGCGGGCGCACGCGCCCCTAGTGGCCGCCTTAGAAACCGACGTAACATAAAGGTGATTCGCCTGCCCGTGCCATTCTGCCACAGTACAACTGTGGCGGCTGGTGGGCAAGCAGTTAAAGACTGAAAAATGGACTTTGTAGGCACAACTGATAAAAAAAAGACAATTTTTATTTGTAACAATTCACATATAATTTCTACAGCTGTAGAGATTTAAAGGGGTTGTAAAGGTAACATTTTTTTCACCTTAATGCATTCTATGCATTAAGGTGAAAAAACTTCTGACAATACCGCCGCCCCCAGCCCCCCCGTTTTACTTACCTGACGCCTCGAAAGTCAGCTTCTCGTTCCCGACATCTATTCCTCCGCTCACCCTGGCCGCTGATTGGCTACAGTGGATGGATTGGAAGCAGCGCAGCCATTGGCTCGCGCTGCTGTCGATCACATCCAATGACGCGGCGCGCTGGGGGGCGGGGCCGAGTGATACAGTGAGCGGCTATAGCCGCCGGCTGTATCACGGGAGCGCGCCCGCAAGCACTAACCACCATGCGAGGGAGCTCGCATTAAGGTGGTTAATGCTTGCGGGGAGGAGCTGAAACAGCACCCCAGAAGTCCAGGTTCGGGGCCACTCTGTGCAGAAGGAGCTGCACAGTGAAGGTAAGTATAACATGTTTGTTATTTAAAAAAAAAAAAAATTTTACCTTTTACAACCCCTTTAAGTTGTAGCATGAAAACAAACTCGAGCATGTTTTTTTTAATACGTGTAAAAAAGTAGGGAATGGCGCTGTGCAAAAAAGGGGGTATATTGGTATATTTTGTGTCTAATAATAGTAGTAGGTGCACCAATGTGACATGTTGCAAGGAACACCAGTAGGTAGTGCCCTCAAAGTGCAGTGCTATTAATTAATAAATAATGATAATAAAGTGCTAAACAGTAGATAATCAATCAGAAAATAAATATAAAAATACACAATTATAATCTCATGTGCAAATATTAATAGGTTAACCACTAGTATTGTGAAAAAGTGTCAAGTGCAGTGTTCCATCTACCCCTTCCATCTACCCCCTGGGTGATAGAAATGGAGATGCAAATAAAAATAAAAAAGTGTCCACAATCCTCTATAGTGTATAAAGTAAAGGGTATCCACAGCCCTCTATAATGAAGTGCTAAAAAGCAATATGAAAAATGGATACGTGAAAAAATACACAATAAATGTGCAAATATTAAGACCCAGAATATTAAATGGTTGATATATATATATAAAGGTAAGTCTCTAATTTCCTGATGTATATAAAGGTAAGTCTCTAGTTTCCTGATGGTGAACCAATATAAAGCCTCATATGAAGGTGGCAGAGAAGTTCATGTCATGTCTTCCACAGGATTTCCTCCAAAAATTTTTTAAAACAAACACACTCCCCCCGATGTGATTCCACTCACCGGAACGTTGTACCCCTGCAGGGGTCTAGGCATAGGAAGTGTGTACGCCAGATCCCGATCCAGTCTAGATGTCGGTCCGATCCCCGTATGTCGGTATCCTCTCAACCCGGATCAGCCACTCATGGAGGGGATGTGGGAAGATGACGATCCCCTGTAGTAGTCCTATTTCCGGTCGGACATCCACTCCAGAGCATTATATGAAAAAAAGGAGGTGCTCCACATAGCGTGACTCCATAAAATAGTTTTTATTTAAAAAATCCAAAAATAGCACATTAAGTCCAAGGAATTGAAAACCAATCACTTATTAAAAAGGAGAGGGAGCCTGCAAGCTCTCTGACTCCCCTAGCCGTTCCGGGACGCAGCGTAGTGTGCAGCTACCGCTTGCGTTCCACCGGTCCGCTATCGAAAACCACAGTGACAGGAAGTGACGTTGTGCGTGCCAAGATAGTCCCGCCTTACGCGTTTCGTCACACGGACGTCATCGGAGGCGCTGCCATCTTGGTCCTCTCAACGTCTTATATCTGGGTGCAGTACATGCCGCGGCCAATCCCGTGCTAGATGCTAAATGACAGGCATCTTGTAAATCCAATCGAAAAATTCGCTCAATTATGGAAACGAAAGCCAAAGACCCAATATCATTAGGCCAAAGAAATTACTGGATAGAGTCTCCTTGAGCGCCATCTGGTGGAAGTTTTATTGTACTTGTAATTCATATGGAATAACGGCCGTGGGGAATTGTAATTTGCAAACCAGATACTATCTGGTAAAGATAACATAACAATCGAATAGCTAAAACCAAAGATATAACATATAATTACCTCAAGAGGTATTCAGGCAGAGTTTAAAAAAGAATTTTATGTATATATATCTAAAAATATACATATAAAAAATTCTTAAAAATGTATGTATATATAAAATATTGTGCACATGAAAAAGGGACGATATATTAAAAATCTTTTTAAAAGAAGATGTACGAAGAGGAATACATTGTATAAATAGTGCTGGTATAAACCAGAATCAGAAGAGAATATGTTGGTATGTCAATGGGTATATTAATTTGTGAACCAAAATATCTTGATTTATCAGTAAATATCTGAGAGTATACTGGAAGTGGTGTTGAAGTATCTCTATATCATCTAAAAATATTGAAATCTTCGGGAGTCAGGGGATAAGATAGGGGCACATATATATTTCACCTTTTTGATTAAGAAGCAATTCAGAACCGGTCATGGAAACCTACAGTGTTTTTAAAAATTAGATAAAAAACAGTTCAGATCAATGTCCACATTTAACCCTCTAGGGACAAGGCTCCCTAAGCGGTATATCCACTTAGTTTCATTCTGGGACACTTTTATTCTTTTATTACCGCCTCTCCAGTGATCTTTGATCAGATCTATGCCATAAAAGATTAACCCTGTGGGATTTCTATTGTGGACCTCGTCAAAGTGCCTGGAGAGATTGTGCTTTGGGAAGCCTTTTTTAATGTTGTTAATATGCTCTCTAATCCTAACGCGGAGAGGCCTAGTGGTTCTCCCCACGTACTGAAGCCGACAAGGGCATTCTATCACATATGTGACGTGAGTACTTTCACAGGTGATCAATTCTCTGATTTGATACTCTTTCCCTGTTCTTGACTTAAAGAGCAATTTTTTCTTTGGTTGTCTCTTACTTACACGGCAGGGTAGACACTTTTGGCATCTGAAAAAACCTTTTAGTTCGGGGAATAACTTAACTGGTTTGGGCGGGTCGATCACATTATGTACCAACTGGTTCCTCAGACTGGGGGCCTTCTTGTAAATAAATCTTGGTTTTTTGGGGAGTATCTTCACCAAAGTTCTGTCTGATTTTAAAATAGGCCAATATTTCCTAAAGATATGTTCAATTGACCGATATTGATTGTTAAAACCAGTGATAAAAGCCATATCCATCTTACAGTGGTTATCAGTTTTCTCTTTCTTTCTCAGTAGGAGATCACGATCTAAGCTCCCTATTTCCATCTTATATCTCATTAGGGGTTCTTTGTGGTATCCTTTATCAATGAATTTTTTAATCAGGGTGTCGGCTTGGCTGTAATAATCGTCTATCCTATAGCAATTTCTTCGCAACCTCATTAGTTGGCCTTTCGGAATGTTCTGCTTCCACTTCGGATGATGGCAACTAGATGTTGGAATGTAGCCATTACGATCCGTAGCCTTGAAAAAGGTTCTTGTGTGTAATTCGTTATTTTCTTTGAAAATCTGTACATCTAGGTAATCAATTGCTTGAGGGTCGCATGTCCCACTGAAAGTGATGCCATATTTATTTTGATTCATTGCTCCTAGGAAATTGTAAAATGACTCTGCCGTGCCCCTCCACACTATAATCACGTCATCTATATAACGACGGTAAAATTCAATCTCCGAGCGTGGACTTTTATATATATTTTCTTCTTCCCACATATCCATGAATAAATTAGCCACGCTTGGGGCATATCTGGCTCCCATGGCGACACCCTTAGTTTGCACATAATAGTCCTTCTGATACCAAAAATAATTGCTTTCCATTGCTAATTTTAAAGCTTCTAAAATAAAATTAATCTGTTCTTGTTTAAGATTGGCGTCTTTATAAAGTGCTTTCTCTACTCCTTTTAGGCCATGTTTTTGAATAATACTGGTATATAAGGAGTTCACATCTATCGTCGCGAGAAGACAATCTTCAACCCCAGTTATACTTTTAATTTCGTTGATCAATTGCGTACTGTCCTTTAGATACGATCTACCTTTAGTTACCATTGGTTTTAGAAAGCAATCGATATATTCTCCCAGTCTAGAGAACAGGGAATTAATCCCACTTATAATCGGTCGTCCTGGGGGTTTCTCCAATCGTTTATGTACTTTGGGTAAGTAATATATAACTGGTGTTTTGGTGGACTCGCAAATCAAGTATTTAGCTTCCTTTTTATTTAAAATTCCTCTGTCCTTCCCTTTTTTGACAAGTGCTTTTAGTTTCTTGTTGTAAAGTTGTTTTGGGTTTCCCTTCAGTTTCTTATAGGTATTTTCTACTCTAAGGAGGTTCTTCATTTCTTCCTCATAGTCCTCTTTCCTTAGTATAACCAGCCCACTAGGGCTGTTGAAATTAATCGCCGAATCGATGCATCGGCATCCGACCGTCCACGATGCGGCATCGATGCTATAGCTTTAAGGCATCGATTGAGGATGACGTCATCCTCGCGCCGCGTTATGCCCCGCCTCCGCGACCGAAGGGAGCCGAAAGCCGCCGAAGAGCCGCGGAAGTAAGCCGCGCCGGCTTTTCCTTCATGCTGCCTCTGACTTACGTCATCCCCCTGCTGCGAGGAGCGACACTGTATGCATGTTCGCGGGGACATGGAGCGCCGGTGGCTGGAGCTGCTGCTGCTAAGAGTGGCGGCGGCCGGCTTGTGGAGCACGGAGCTCCGAGGAGGAGAGTGGAGCCGCGGCATGTCAAGCCAGGTAAGGGGGCCGCATGGAGGACACCTCTGCTCTTCCCCCACCTCTACACAGTGAACATGCAAATAGGGCAATAAATCAAAAAATTGTGTGCAGAGCTTTGTGGTGATAATAAACACACAAAAAAGTCTTACTTATTCAAAGTAATTCCAGTGCTGAGTGTGCTGAGTGCTGAGTGTTCTCTGCTGTGCCATTCCTGATTTCTGGTGAATGATTTGAACACAGCAGAGAACACTCAGCACACTCAGCACTGGAATTACTTTGAATAAGTAAGACTTTTTTGTGTGTTTATTATCACCACAAAGCTCTGCACACAATTTTTTGATTTATTGCCCTATTTGCATGTTCACTGTGTAGAGGTGGGGGAAGAAGGATGGGAATTGGTCTGTGGTGACACTGGGCAGGGGAGCGCTATGGTAATAGTATTCTATGGGGACAGGTTAGTGGTGAGGGGGGCGGTCTGCAGTCTCTGACCATCTCCTGTACCATGTCTACAGTCTCTGACCATCTCCTGTATCATGTCTGCAGTCTCTGACCATCTCCTGTATCATGTCTGCAGTCTCTGACCATCTCCTGTATCATGTCTGCAGTCTCTGACCATCTCCTGTATCATGTCTGCAGTCTCTGATCATCTCCTGTAGTCATTTGGGGGCAGTCTGGAGCTCCTATTTAAGTTGTCTGCACTGTTTACACTTTGCTACATGCAAGGAGTGTTGTCTTTTTTTTAAGAACAGATAAAATTTAAAAAATGGAGTTCTTCTGACTACTTAAATGTTTTGGATGAAAACCGCGCGCAGTAATCGTGATGCATCGTTAATCGTGGACCTGATAATCGTAATCGAATCGAATCGTGAGGCCAGTGAAGATGCGCACCCCTACAGCCCACCCCCTTTATCTGCAGGGCGTATAACTACTTCTTTTCTTTTTCCAATTTCTTTAATGGCTTTCCATACATTCCTATTGTTGGAACCCTTGATTTCGAGTTTCGCAAGGTCACTCTCCACCATCTTCTTAAAGGCGTTCATACACTGGTCGCCCGGAACCTTCGGATTAAAAACAGAATTGTTTCTAAGGCTGGTGTGTGTAAAACCAGATGGTTCTTCTGCTGGTTTCTCATCTTTATTTAAGGCATAGTGTTTCTTTATTCTTAATTTGCGTATAAATTTCTGTAGATCAACAAAAACCTCAAACTTATCAATATTCTTATCTGGTGCAAATTTTAATCCTAAATCTAAAACTCTCAGTTCTTCATCAGTAAAAACAGCATCACTCAAATTAAAAATTCCTTCTTCTAATATTCTCTTCTCCTTTTTCCTCTTCTTTCCTCCTCGTTTTCCTCTTGCCTGTAACCTCTTTCTGTATCTCTTAGGGTTTGGTCTGGCCCTCTGCCAGGATTCCTGTTCGGTCCATTCCTCATCTGCTGTGAGTGTCCGTAGGTGCCTAAATTCCTCTGCTGTGGATGTCCGTAGGTTCCTATATCCCTCTGTTCTCTGTACACGGGTGCTTTTTTAATGCTACAGCCTAAATCTCTACAGCCGTGTTTTATGTATCAGGGTGGTCTGATCCTATAGCTGACTTTGATTGACAGCAGCGGGAGCCAATGGCGCTGCTGCTGTGTCTCAGCCAATCAGTAAGGAGAATCGGGATAGCTAATACACTCATGGACATCGCTGGACAGAGAGGGACCTCAGTTAAGTGTTAGGGGGTATAGAATGCATTAAGATAAAAACCTTCTGCCTTTACAACTCCTTTAACCACTTCAGCGCTGGAAGATTTTACCCCCTTCCTGACCAGATCACTTTTTGCGATTCGGCACTGCAACGCTTTAACTGACAATTGTGCGGTCGTGCGACGTTGCTCCCAAACAAAATTGACATCCTTTTTTCCCACAAATAGAGCTTTCTTTTGGTGGTATTTGATCACCTCTGCGTTTTTTATTTTTTACGCTATAAACAAAAAAATACCGTCAAGTTTGAAAAAAAATGCATTATTTTTTACTTTTTGCTATAATAAATATCCCCAAAAAATATTTTAGAAAACATTTTTTTTCCTCAGTTTTGGCCAATATGTATTCTACATATTTTTGGTAAATTAAAAAAATCGCAATAAGCGTTTATTGATTGGTTTGCGCGAAAGTTATAGCGTCTACAAAATAGGGGATAGTTTTATGGCATTTTTATTGATAATTTTTTTTTTTTACTAGTAATGGCGGCGATCGGCGATTTTTATCGTGACTGCAACATTATGGCGGACACATTGTACAATTTTGACACATTTTTGTAAAATTGGCTTTAATACAGCCATCAATGCTAAAAAATGTGCATTGATTACTGTAAAAATGTCACTGGCGGTGAAGGGGTTAACCACTAGGTGGCGCGGTATGGGGTTAAGTGTGTCCTAGGGAGTGTTTCTAACTGTGGGGGGAGGGGCTGTGTGTGACACTACACTGATCGCCGCTTCCGATCACAGGGAGCAGAGATCAGTGACAGTGTCACTAGGCAGAAAGGGGAGATGCTTGTTTACGTTAGCATCTCCCCATTCTTACTCACCATGAGACGATCGCGGGTATCCCCGTGGACATCGGGTCTGCAGGACCCACGTTCACGGAGCTCCCCACGAGCTGCCTCTTAAAGGGCAACGTACAGGTACGTTAATCTGCCTGTACGTGCCCTTCTGCTGCAGTATATCTGCGTGAGGCGGTTGGGAAGCGGTTAAGGACCGGGCCTATTTTTCAGACTCTGTTTTTACAAGTTAAAATATTTTTTTTTTTGCTAGAAAATTACTTAAAACCCCCCAAACATTATATATTTTTTTCAGACACCCTAGAGAATAAAATGGCGGTCGTTGCAATACTTTATGTCAAACTGTATTTGCACAGCGTTCTTACAAGCGCACTTTTCTTTGGAAAAAAATCTAAAAATTTTAATCAAAAAATAAGACACCAGTAAAGTTAGCCAAAATTTTTTTATATTGTAAAAGATAATGTTACGCCGAGTAAATTGATACCCAACATGTCACGCTTCAAAATTGCGCCCGCTCGTGGAACAGCAACAAACTTTTACTCTTAAAAATCTCCATAGGGGAAATTTCTACAGGTTACCAGTTTTGAGTTGTAGAGGGGGTCTAGGGCTAGAATTATTGCTCTAACGATCGTGGCGATACCTCACGTGTGGTTTGAACACTGTTTTCATATGCGGGCACGACTTATGTATGCGTTCACTTCTGCGTGCGAGCTCGGCGGGACGGTGCACTTTAATTTTATTTTATTTTTTTCTTATTTATTTTACTTTTTATTTTTTATTTTGACGCTGTCCTTTAAAAAAAAAAATGTTGGGTCACTTTTATTCCTATTACAAGGAATGTAAACATCACTTGTAATAAAAAAAAACATGGCAGGATCTCTTAAATGTGAGATCTGGGGTCAAAAAGACACTCGGCATCCAGGCGGTGAGGGGAGAGGAACCGATCGGCTCCGTCGCTTACAACGGAGATGACTGGAGCAGGGTGGGAGTGGCCCTCTCCCACCCTCAATAAAAGTTATCGCGGCGAATCCACTGCAGAGACCACTTTTATCATAAAGAGGACAGTCCGCCATTTTTAAAAATACCGGGGTTATGGCAGCTAGCTGCTGCCATAATAACGGTATTTAACATCAAAGTAGCGACGTATAACGATGGTGGCTGGTCCTTAAGTATTTAATTTATCTTTGTGTAAGCCAGTCACACAAGCAGGAAATGACATTTTTGGGGGAGCTGCGTACAGTATGCTTCCAGGTAGCCATATTGCATTTCATTTTACAGGAAATTACAGCACTGCGGATTGAAAAGGAAAGTTAAATTATAATAACATTCAATTACAATATGACTTGTGTTGCAATTGTGTGTGCTACTATATTATTTTTTTTTTCATTTGCTATTTTTTTCCCATGAAGGTGGAGGTAACTTTTCTTGAGGATTGAACCCTTGTCATGAAGGAGGTTGCAAGGTATTTTACTACCAGTGTTCAATTTGAAAGGAAACCTATAGGAAATGTAACTGGTAGAAATGTGAAAGCTAACATTCCTGACCTCATGTTGAGAATACTAGTTGTCTGGTGGTCTCTGGTGTCATCACTGTCTGAGCTGAGACTGATCTGAAAGGCCCCTTTCATACGGGGCGGATCCACTCAGCGGAGCTTGCCAGCTCAGTGGGGGATCGCTCCATTGATCTCCGCTGAGCCGGCGGATGACAGGTCCGCTGATTTCTATGGGGAGATCGGATGAAACCGGACAGCATGTCTGTTTTCATCAGATCTCATCCGATCCGATTCGCCAGACGGATGGCTTAACGTATCGCCATACGTCTGTTTTTAGTGGATCGGATGGCAGGCGGGTGTCAGCAGACACATCTCCGCTGACACCCACCTGCCCATAGGAGTCGATGGGTGGCCCGCTTGGATCCGCCTGAAAAAACGGCAAGCGGGCTTATCATGTGAAAGGGACCTAAGTCTTATTTCTTAAAATATTAAACGGATTTATACTTACCTGCTCCTTTTCTGGGGTCCCCCACCAGCGATCTTGACTCCTCCTCTTCTCTGTCTGCCCCCATAGCAGGTCACTTGCCATGGGGGCAGATGTGTGGGCTCGCTCCCAAGCTGGGCTGTGTGTATCCATAGACACCCACAGTGCAGCTCAGGCCCGCCTCCAACTCTCTACTCATCAGGACTGCCTCCAACTCTCTACTCATTTAATTTGACTGACAGCAGCAGGAGCCAATGGCTCCACTGCTCTCAGCGAAGCCTGTAAGACAGAGGTCTCAAACTGACAGCCCTCCAGCTGTCCCATCATGCCTCTGCCTGTGGGAGTCATGCTTGTAATTGTCAGCCTTGCAATGCCTCATGGGACTTGTAGTTTTGAAACAGCTGGAGGGCCGCCAGTTTGAGACCCCTGCTGTAAGACTAGGAAGAAAGGAAGAGAAGACCTGCAACTGGGCACAGCGCTGGATCAATACAGGAGTCAAGTAAGTGTTAGGGAGGGAAAGTGGGGGAACACAGAGTGGAAGGTTTTTTTTCCCTAAATGCAGAGAAAGAGGGAATTTCCTTCATTTTGAAGAGATTGCTTCAGTTATTCTTGTATCCTAGGTCAGGACAGTAAGTGAAGGGAAATTCCCCTTTAAGACCCCTTTCACACGAGGCGGACTCCGTTTCTACGGAGTCCGCCAGCTCAGCGGGAGATCTGTCCGTTGTTGGCCGGCAGATGACAGGTCCCTCTCTGCTCACTGAGCGGGGAGGGGCTTGTCAGACGCCGCTGCCGCCTATGGAGGGATCGGACGAAAACGGACCTGGACGTAGGGCCATCCGTCTGCTTTTAGCGGATCGGACGGGGTTGGATGTCAACAGACATGTCTCCGCTGACATCCGACGCTCCATAGACTAACATGGATCGCCCGTTCAGGTCCGCCGTCAAAACTGACAGGCGGACCTGAACGGTCCGATCGTGTGAAAGGGGCCTAAGGACTCATATGGAAAAAAGACAGACATTTTAACCCTTCCTTACTGTATCCTGGACCAAAAAAAAGTTTTGGCTTAAGGGTGCGTTCGCACAGGTGTTTAGTACACACACAATGAATTCCGGCAGAATCTGCATTCCCTGCCGGTGCAATGACCAGTGTGTGTGTGTGAAGAGCTGCAACTGCTCAGCTTATACAATGCAATGACAGGCTGATGGCAGCCACAGCTACCTGTCATTGTTTGCACAGCCAGTGATTACCTGCATGTAGGGACAGATGGTCATGGCTGGATGCAGTCTATCTGCGTCCAGCCACGATCACTGCAGGTAATCACTGGCTGCGTCACCATTAGATGTGGCGGCCTGCCATTGCATTGTATAGAATGAGCGGTCACAGCTCTTTAGACACACACCTGTCATTCCAGACAAAGAAATCTGCAGAATCTTGCCACTGCAATTTGCCGTTTATTTTTAGCTTTGTATAGACTAGTGTAGGGAAGAATTAGATTTCCTGTCAGGTTTCTACTGATATCTGGAGGTCCGTTAGAGAGCATTCTCCTCGCTTCCTGCCCTGGTCACAACAGATTCATCAAACAAAATGAGGAACATATGTAAGGGTAAGTTGCGTGTTGCAGTAGTGGGGTGACACCTCCTCCATATGTTTCCCATTAACTCGTTGGGCGCCAAGTGTTGGTCACATAGGAGGCCTATCCTGGGGTGAGTTCTTCTTGACTACCCCAGGTGATGGCAAGGGTCATTCATTCAAGCACAGGGGTTACACCTTGCCAAAAGGGGTCCTCACCAATGCCCGGGACCAGGCAGAGGCCACAGTCATGTGAAAGTCAAATATTAAAGTGGTAGTAAACTCCCCTCTGTGTTTTTTACCTACAGGTAACTTATAATAAAACTTATCTGTAGGTAAAATGAATATCTCCTAAACATGCACCATTTAGGAGATATTCGCTTGTTTGGCAGCCAGTGACGTCACCAGAACATGTGCTCTGAAGGAATGGCATATTCATACCACTCCTTCAGAGCTCTGTGCCGTGGCCATGACTCCTGCGCATGCCGTCATCGTGGCTTGGCCATTCAAGCAGCTGGAGCCCGTGAACCTGGAAGGAAGGCCCAGTAAAGATTGAAGCCCTTTTTTTCTGAAGTTTATTACCGCTTTAAGGCAGTCCCCCGAAGTTTATTACCGCTTTAAGGCAGTCCCCCAACTCAGAGATGAGCTACTTGTGTGTAGTGTTGTATGCAGAGTTCTTCTCAAGATGATGTCCCTTGTCCTACACACTTCAACAGGTGTATGTGTTGCATTAGGAGGGACACGCAGAGCCTATGCCCAATCCACCAGTCAGCTTACCTCTCCTACTGCACTCTCAGTAACAGAATGGGGACCCACATTGCGCAGACTTAATATGTGCTCAGTGGTTGCAGTTTAACCTCTTGTTGTTGCAGTGTTACAAGAACCCTTGGTGTGCTGTTGTAGACTCAGACCCCTTAATGAGTGCCAGGACCTCATATGCACCCCTTGAGTAACTTCAGACCAGGCTTTGTGCAGTTAAACAACTCTTACTGAAAGTTCAGTATAGCATGCATAACATGTAAAAACGTCCTTTCCCAAACTAATTCTAACAGCAGCTGCCCCAGCGTACCTGCACAGGTAAAGTACTTATGGGTGACGTCCATAACTGGTAACACTTGACTGGGGAAGTCCATTGCTTGGGGTATTCCTAGAATTCGGTGCTCCATAGATAAACCACAAGTTTTAGCAAGTCCTGCCAGATTCCTGATCTTAGCCCACTGCCCTGCACTCTCCTGGGACTCGAACCATTGCCTCTCATATATCACAGGACAGGAGGCTGGACCCCAAAAAAGCCCACAAACGTGAGCAAGGAATACAAAGCAGTATGAACCCCTCTCCCCCTAGCCTGGGCAGCCACAGTAACCTAGCTAAAATGAATACAGTAGGCAACCTGCCCACACAGGGCTGTAACAATGTGTGATGGGGCTCTATCATAAAACCATTAATAGGACCTGAAGGCTAGAAGCTGGGCCCAAAAACAAGGCAAAGGAAAAATATACTGTTGTGTCTTTTCATCTGCAGCTGATCTTTTTTCCATTATTGACTTAACATGTCAATGTGTTCCTGTGTGGAGGCGGCCATCTTGGTAAAGGCATGGCTTTGCTTCCTCATTTCAGAGCCTCCAGCAAGAACAGTGGGTAGATCCTTAGTGACATCACCAAATATAATTCCAAATCTCTTGAGACTAGCATACAGAGGCAGCAGTGCCTTAGGTCTTAAGTTGGCCATACACTAGTTTAGTAGATTTTTGATTTTGCAAAATAACTTGATGAATGTCATTTATTCTTTTGTATTTAACATTTGATTTTAAACTAAATGGACTTTATTATACAAAAACAAAATACACTGTTGGAAATTTGTATGAGAACATTTTTCCATCCTGCTCTCGAAATTTCTCATCACTGCAGTCAAAAACACACATCGTCATGACCCCAGAAATGATTTGAAAATAGAACAAATGTTCCTAAAATGAAAAATTTCAAACAAACTTCTACTGGTGTATGTCCAGCTTTGGGCCCCCTCTGCTTCTGGACTCTATAGCAGTTGCATGGTCTGCTTTGCCTATAATTATGCCCTTGGAGGAAGAATCTTCAACCACAACACAGATGGAAAAAGATTTTTTAGTACAGCAAAAGAAGAGTAAATTACTTTCGGTGTCTCTGTAGCCGTTCCTCTGTGGCAAAACGGTTGTCACAGAGCAGTAAGCGAAGGGACATTCCTCTAACTGAACCCTAGATAGCGCAAAAAACAAAACAGGGGTTGTAGTTCTTCCCCACTCTATCCAAAACTGGATTTAAACTTTAAATATTGGGTATACATTGCTGATTAAGTATGCAGTTCGTGTTATGAGCTCTCTGTGAGCAAGGACTATTTATGAATAATATACTGTAAGTTCTACAACTTACTGATGGCCACTTTTGTTCTCTTATATGGAAAACATATTTTTTTGATCCACTGGATGCTTTTGATATGGTGCAATCTTTCCCTCCTGTATTGCTCGAAAAAACGTAAAACTTTAATAAACAGATTGAGGCTCGGTTCACTCCTATGCAGTTTGCTTTTGATCTGTTTCTGCAACAGTGCGGTGCATTTAGCATTTTTACACTCGCGTTTTTGATGCATTTTTTCATGCGTTTTGCATTTTTATGCTTCTTTTTGGCCAATTCGGTGATGGGTGGATTAAAAACCACAAATCGCGCCAAACTTGCAGTAAAATTGCAGCAAAATCATGGCAAAAATGCAATACATGCTTTTCTGCAGCTCCTCCATTGAAACCTATTGAACTAAAAATGCACCATTTTGATTTTTAAAAAGTCCCTGACCCTTTCCAAAAACGCAGCTGCTGAAAAAAGCATACATGCAAAGTGTCCTATAGGAAATCATGTTAAATAGACTGTAGTACGTTTCTGCAAAAAGCATTAAAAAATACATAGGTGTGAACCCAGCCTGAAATATAAACTTTACATTTTGGATGAATTTGATTGTGAGCTCACCAGGCTGAGACTGGTGTGAATAGTCTCTGTACCCTGCATTGAGGAATTTGGGGATATGCATTACATGAGGGAAAAATACATTTTAGAAGAAAACCTGGTCTCTGTCAGTTTAGGGACAGAATGCCAGTGGTCCATGGATCTTTGATCTGATAATCTGCTCATTTAGAGACTTTCTAATGGGCTGCTAGTACAGGCATGCATTGCTAATGTACAGTGAAAGTTACTCTATATACATAATTAATTGCCCCACACACACACACCGTAAATCACTGATTACATTTGTGTTACAGCCCCATATACCCACTCCATCCTTACTTCATTTACAGAGAGATCAAAGGACTGTCAGAATAAACTGTAACCCCCCTTATTACCATATGATTGGAGCTCTGACTCCATACACTGTCCATGTGTGCCATGTACCTGGGCACCAGGGTAAAAGGTGCTCTTATCTGTTGGGGTTATGGCTCTTTAGATCTCAATAGTTTATACAATTGTGGCCCTTTTTTAGGGATGATTTAATAAAAAAAGGTGATATGTTTTATGTCAGCCAAGTAAACCTGTGCTCATTTCCAGAACTGTAAGGCATATGATGACACAAGTCTACAGTCCTCAAAGCAGGCAGGAACTAATCACTAAGGCCTCATTCATACCTGTGCGTTTTAGGTGCGGGGCATTAAAACAAAAATCCCGCTTGCTGCATCTTTGATATGCTTTCATCAAAACGCACATTATATAGAGTTCAATGGTAACATACTTAAAATGCATGTAAAACGCACCTTAAATGCAACACACCTAAAGCACCCCACATACAGTTGTGCTCATAAGTTTACATACCCTACCCCAAAATGTATGATTTCTTTTTTCAGAGAATATGAATGATAACACAAAAACTTTTCTTTCACTCATGGTTAGTGTTTGGCTGAAGCCATTTATTATAAATCAACTCTGTTTACTCTTTTTAAATCATAATGACAACAGAAACTACCCAAATTACCCTGATCAAAAGTTTACATACCCCAGTTCTTAATACTGTATTGCCCCTTTAACATCAATGACAGCTTGAAGTCTTTTGTGGTATTTGTGGATTAGGCTCTTTATCTTCTCAGTTGGTAAAGCTGCCCATTCCTCTGAGTGGCTCAATGATATTGAGGTCAGGAGACTGAGATGGCCACTCCAGAACCTTCACTTTATTCTGCTGTAGCCAATGACAGGTCGACTTGGCCTTGTGTTTTGGATCATTGTCATGTTGAAATGTCCAAGTACGTCCCATGCGCAGCTTCCTGGCTGATGAATGCAAATGTTCCTCCAGTATTTTTTGATAACATTCTGCATTCATCTTGCCATCAATTTTGACCACATTTCCTGTGCCTTTGTAGCTCACACATCCCCAAAACATCAGTGATCCACCTCCGTGTTTCACAGTAGGAATGGTGTACCTTTCATCATAGGCCATGTTGACTCCTCTCCAAATGTAGCGTTTATGGTTGTTGCCAAAAAGCTCAATTTTGTTCTCATCACTCCAAATGACTTTGTGCCAGAAGGTTTGAGGCTTGTCTCTGTGCTGTTTGGCGTATTGTAAGTGGAATACGTTGTGGCATTTGAGTAGTAATGGCTTTCTTCTGGCGACTCGACCATGCAGCCCATCTTTCTTCAAGTGCCTCCCCATTGTGCAACTTGAAACAGCCACACCACATGTTTTCAGAGAGTCCTGTATTTCTCCTGAAGTTATTTGTTAATTTTTTGTTTGCATCAATAATTTTCCTGGCAGTTGTGGCTGAAATTTTATTTGGTCTACCTGACCGTGGTTTGGTTTCAACAGAACCTCTCATTTTCCACTTCTTGATTAGAGTTTAAACACTGCTGACTGGCATTCTCAATTCCTTGAATATCTTTTTATATCCCTTTCCTGTTTTATACAGTTCAACTACCTTTTCCCGCAGATCCTTTGACAATTCTTTTGCTTTCCCCATGACTCAGAATCTAGAAACATCAGTGCAGCACTGGATGAAAGATGCAAGGGTCTGTCAGGAGTCCAGAAACTCATTGACCTTTTATACACACACACTAATTACAAGCAAACTGATCACAGGTGAGGATGGCTACCTTTAATAGTCATTCAAACCCCTTTGTGTCAACTTGTGTGCATGTTATCAGGTCAAAATCACCAGGGTATGTAAACTTTTGATCAGGTCATTTGGGTAGTTTTTGTTGTGATTAAGATTTAAAAAGAGTAAACATAGTTGATTGATAATAAATGGCTTCAGCCAAACACTAACCATGAGTGAAAGAAATGTTTTTGTGTTATCATTCATATTCTCTGAAAAATGGCCAAGAAATCATAAATTCTGCCAGGGTATGTAAACTTATGGAAGTGGGTGAAACTGTAGCGCTAGTGAAAAAACAGTGCTAAAAAATTTAATCAAAAAAACATTTTAGCACTGTTTTTTCACTAGCGCTACAGTTTCACCCACTTCCATTTATGAATTTTGTCACATTCGTATGTAGCTGCTTTCGTTACAGGATAGCGCAATCATTTTTTCACCTTATATGTAAACTTATGAGCACAACTGTAGATGTGAATCGGGCCTATAGCTGGTCATACACGAGTAGAAAGTTGCTGAAAATTTTCCATTTTAGGAATGTTCGTGAGATTTTCTAATTGTTAGTAGGATCAAATCGACATTCTTGTTTTCGACTGTAGTGACAAAACAATTTGACAAAGCAGGATGGAAAATTTTATTCGCATAAACAAATTTCTAATGGTGTAATGACATTCATTCCAAAACCAAACGTTACAAGCAAACTAAATTTTCAAAAGTATTTTTGAACAACATTTGTCAAGTCATCGAATTTACTGAGAATTTTTGTACGAATAATTAGCTGAAGAGTGAGAAAAAAATAATTTTTTGTGACATTTTATGAAAATAATGACACTTTGGTAAAATGCATCGAAGTCAACGGCAGTGGCGGCTGGTGCTGTATACTTTTATTTGGGGGGGCGGCAAGCAAAACATACCCTCTGCGCCCCAAGACCACCCTTTTTTTAAGCCAATTAGAGCCTCTGGCTCTAATCACGTGCTTCTGGAAAAAAAAAAAATTATAATCCATGCGTCCAGCGCCCTGCATGTAGATTAGGGGCCAGGCACATGGATTAGGCCACTGTGCCCCTAATGGACGGGCTGCCATTGGTCAACGGGAAAGGTGAGATGCATTGAAGTCAATGGGAAAGGTGAGATGAAGGTGTGTTTGATGAGTTGTAAAGTGTATCTAAATCCATCCACATGGACAGCAAAGGGGTGGTAAAGACAGGCGGTTGATCCACGTTTTTACTGCCCTCGACTGCTTACCTGAAAAAATAACATGGCAAATGTTCACATATATACACATTGTTGCGATTGCGATGCTTCATGGTACCCGAAATTTAAGTTGACTTAAAGTTGACTCGTGTTTCGCAGGTGGTGCTGCTCGCCAAACATGCCAGTTGAAGTCAATAGGGCCGTGCAGAGTGGAATTGCAATGCAAAATCCCTGTTGTGAAAGGGACCAAGGCATTCAGGGTGAGACAGTATTGCTTCCTGAAAACCTCCAAACCACTGCTCAACCGCCTCTGAAAAGTGTTCCACCATGAATTGTTTTTCAGAGAAGAGGTTAGGTGCGCCACCAGTGTGAAAGAGTCTTTAAATGGTATTAAAGCTTTGTTTTTTTCAAATAACATGTTATACTTACATACTCTATGTAACAGTTTTGCACAGAGAAGCTCTGATCCTCTTCTTTTCGTGTCCCCCTCTGGCTCCCCCCCCCCCTCGAACAGTGCCCCTAGAGAAAGACGCTAGCCCTGGGGGGCACCACTCTGTGCTCGCTCCCGAGCCGCTGCTCTATGCATCTATAAGACACATAGAGCCACGGCTCCCCCCCCCCCCCCCACACACACACACTCTCTCCTCATTGCCTGCGATTGAGCCCATTTGCTCCCACTACTTTCTCATGAGGAGGGAGAGTCCCGGCACAGCCGAGGCTATTGTCAACATTGCTGGTAAAAAAGCCTTTAGCTTTGTAACTTTTCATTACATATTTTACAGATATTTGCCGACTGAAAAATGGATGAATAAGTCCCCCTTTACACTAGAGTCACCATCAGAATCCCTCTAATATCAAGGTCTCCATCAGAGTCCCCTTTACTTTAGAGTCCCCCTTTACATCAGGGTCCCCATCAGAGTCCTCTTTACATCAGGTTGAAGCAAAAGACCATAGGCAACCTCTGCTGATCCAAATCCTCAATCTGTACACAGGGATAGGCCACCTGACCCTAGCTGAGGGCTATATAAAACCTTGCATTGGGCCAGATGTGACCTGCAGGCTGTAGTATAGAGAGACCTCTGCTCTAACTTAACTGGTTTTATGTTTGTTCCTGGTCAGTCAGAGAATGCTGAAGCCAGTGATAGTCAAAAGACAAACCTTTTCACAAGGAGTTCAGCAATGGCACTCTACATACATGCCACCTTTCTAAAATACTGCTGCCCTGTGGTCCACCATGTCACACGGACTCCCAATAGAGACTATATGCAGCCATTTCAACACACGTTCCATAGGCATGGTCCACTGTTGTCACCATCAGGAAATTCCCACTGGAGTGCATGTACACATAGCATGTTTTTGCCCTTTTTTACTGCAAAGTTCTGTTTTACAAAGTCCCCCTGCCCATACCTATGCATGGGTATGCGCATGGGCAGCTCAGCTTACATGGTCATGGTCCCTATGTGTTGGCTTGACTGACACCTGCGCATGAGCAGGAGTGTCATTATTCTGCGCCAGCCAATAAAGATGGACGAAGACCAGTACCCAGCAAAAGATGCCAGCGAGGGTCTGTTGAAGGAGAGGTACATTTTTTAACACTGACAGGGGTGGGGGTTTTTTTGCTGTAACTGCTTCAAAAGCTTTAGGTGGTGTTCAGTTTTAATTTATTAATCAAGTCCATATAAATTGGCTAGAGAATCTAACATTATCCTCTCCCCAATATGACAACGCTGCTGTCTAGGGGTGTTTCCATTGCTCCTCCATCCAGAATGGAGACCCCCTAATATAGAAGGTGAGTTAGGCTCCTCTCACACGGGCACCTCCGTGAAGTGGGATCCGTTTGCTCAGCGGAGGGGATCTCTCTGCTGATCCCCCCTGAGTAGGCAGATGACATGCTATGCTTGTCTATGGGGCAATCGGATGGAAATGGACCTCCTGTCCATTTTCATCTGATGCCTTCCAATCGGATCTGCCAGACGGATATGGAATTGGTCCCCCATCTGTCTGTTTTTGGATCGGATCGAATGGCGGCGGCATGTGTCCGCTGACATCCGCCGCTCCATAGAACAGACTGGAGGGTCCGATCGGGTCCACCTGAAAAACTGACAGGAGGAGCTGATCGGATCGCCCGTGTGAAAGGGGCCTTACTGACCGGATCACCAGGTGAAAATAAGGCAAAACAAAGGCAGCCACCATGTTTATTCAGTGTTTGTCCAACACATATTAACATTTTTTACTATGACACCTTTATTTTAATACATACTGTGAGTAGACGAGAAAACCTGGACAGCCGCACTCCAGGAAGATATTATCCAAAAAAGTTTCTTTATTGTAAAATCAGGATCATGCCATATACAAAAACACCGTAGATAAAATGTACAGGCAATCAGCTAACGCGTTTCACACTTATGCCAAGTGCTTACTCATATGAGTAAGCACTTGGCATAAGTGCGAAACGCGTTAGCTGATTGCCTGTACATTTTGTCTACGGTGTTTTTGTATATGGCATAATCCTGATTTTACAATAAAGAAACTTCTTTGGATAATATCTTCCTGGAGTGCGGCTGTCCGGATTTTCTCGTCTACTCACAGTATGAATCAGCATTAGCCAGCACCTGGGGCTCTTTACTTCTGGAGAGAATCATCCACTTTATACCTGGTTTGGATCCACAATGGTGCGGGGAAAACTCTTTTATTTTAATACAGTTACAAAAATATAAAAGAACAATCACATAAAGATGTGAAAGTCTTATCAAAAATTACTAAAAAGCAGATCAAACCCCATTTTCTAAATACTCGTACACGCTTTAAAAAAAAGTTTTCAGTCTTCTAAATCCACAGCTTTCATTGAAAGAACATCTGGTGATCTTGCAAGGAAGGTCCTTGTTCAGATTCTTCAGTTATGGGGTGACAACTGTCTCCCAGTTCAGTTGCGCTCCTGTGCTGTCACCCTGTCACATACACCCCTGATGAAGACTAGAAGTGGAATGTCACAATAAGGAACAGGCCTTGTGCAATGATGAGCAGCTGATGCTGGGACAAATGCATATAGACAAGAAGTAGAGGAAATGGGCTGGAGGAGACCAGCAGCACTGAGATGCAAAAGAGGATGAAAAAATATGTTTTATGAAAAAAAAAAAATGACAGTTTTCACAAAATTTCCTTTTGCTAGGATTTAGATCTACCTAAAACAAAATACTGACAAAATGTGATCTTTAAAATATATATTTTGCTCTTTAACAAGCTGCCACATATGTTAATATTTGCTCCAAGATTGAATCAAATCTAAATCCACACGTTTTTTTCTTTATTTAAACCTGATGATCCTGCCATTACCACAATTCCTGTCCTATTGTGACAACCATTTCGAACAGTGTTCTAGCACAATTCCAAAGACATGCTGGTAGGTTAGGGGACCTTAGATTGTCAGCTCCTTGACGGCAGGTAATGATGTGAATGTACAATAAATATAAAGTGCTGCATAAATGGTCAATGCTATATAAATACCTGTAATAGATAACCAAAAATAGGAAAGGGAATGTGTTACTACACAACGCTGTGTTAGGACTACAAAACACCTCCCTCTCGTCTCCATAAAGCCGGCCATACGTGGATTGAAATTTGGGCTTTTCACCAAGGACTGGCCAAATTTGCTTAACAGGGGAGGTGTTTTGTAGTCCGCAGAGATAGCAGGGAACAATGCTATTGACATTCCAGAGGACGGTTATGAGCTCACGTGATTTTTGGCTGGATGAACAGCTATTTTTTTGCACTTGTCCAATAAATATAATAAAATGCTTCCAATGGTATATTTAATAGACCAAAAAGTAGCAAATAGGAGGAATTTATTGTTAGGGTAAAAATCATAGAATTTATAACAGAACTGTAAAAACCTTGATTCTCATTAGAGTCATTTTTTATTGGTATGTAAATATTTTCCATGTGACTAGGAAAGACATTGCCACTACTTCTCCAAGTTTTAATTAATTGGTAAACAAAGTGCAGCTTAATCTCTTTACTTGTTGCTAAAATGTCAATTTGCATTCTTGAGATCTATCCAGCCTTCCTCCTTCCCCTTACCCCCCACCCCAAGCCTTGTTTATTGAAAGACAATTTAGCTGAGAGCTGATAATTCCCAATGAGACTAAAGTCACACTTCAGGAGTTCATTTTCCATGTTAGCACTTTGCTGTTTTCTTTGAACTGCTCCATTGAGACGTCCCCATCTGATGTGACAGCTGTGTATAAAAAGAGTCTTCCCCCCTCTCTGGGGAACTTATACACACTGGAGTTGGCTGTCACAGGTAGACCACCGATACCAGCTCTGCAACTTAATGGAGACTCTTCACCAGCCTATTATTAAAATGGAAGAAGACTACACGCTGGTCTCAGACTCTGATCCTGAATCTGCTTATTTAACCACCTCTTGGGACTGGAAAAATAATTCGGAAAACTACAGCCTGAGTGCAACACCTTCCCCCCAGAGCTTGTCTCCTGCTGCCTCCTATGAGTCTCCACTCTCTGGCTGCTCCAGGCCACCTAGCTTGGAGGACCTACCTTATGGAGATGACATGGTGGCGTACAGGCTCTTGCAGTACCCTGATGATGAATACCCACATGACATGGAAAATGGCAAAGGAGGTCATGGCAGACGTGGCCAGCACAGTCTAAAAGCTGCAATGAGTACCCAGCGCAGGAGAAAGGCCAGCGAGAGGGAGAAGATGAGGATGAGAGCCATAGCTCAAGCTCTGCATACCCTACGCAGGAATTTGCCACCTGTCTACAGCCAGGGTAGACAACCGCTTACGAAGATCCAGACGCTAAAATGTACCATCTCTTATATTGAGCAGCTGACCAATCTCCTTAACAGCACCAAGGGTAAATAGACTTATTAACTTGAGCAGAACTTGGATCAATTGAGGCCCTTAACAATACCAAGTCCTACTGATAATGGACAAGCTTGCTGGTGGGTGATCATTCTAGCAAACCAATTAATGACTACTTTTATGCCACACGCTGGACCTGTGATCCCCATCTGATGTCTTAATGGAACTTCATGCTCATGACCATCATGACGGTCTATTGTTGGCTGAACAATGCTATCTTTTTATCATTCGCCACTGCAAAAGACAATGTTTGGACATTTTTCACCAACCATATCCTGAATCTTCATGCTCATGACCATCATGACGGTCTATTGTTGGTTGAACAATGCTATCTTTTTATCATTCGCCACTGCAAAAGACAATGTCTGGACATTTTTCACCAACCATATCCTGGATCTTCATGCTCATGACAAACAATCATTGACCAATATGATGTTCTAATATTGATTGGACAATGCTATCTTTCGCCACTGCAAAAGACCATGTCTGGACATTTTCCACCATCCATATCCTGGATATTCATGCTCATGACAATCACTGACCAGTAGGATGTTCTAATATTGGTTGGACAATGCTATCATTCGCCACTGCCTGGTCATTTTCTACCAACCATGTACTAGATCTACATGCTCATGACAATCATTGACCAGCATGATGGTCTATTTTTTAGTTGAACAATGCTGCAAAAAAATCATGTCTGGACATTTCCCAGCAACCATGTACTAGATCTTAATGCTCATGACAGTCATTGACCGGCATGATGTTCTAATATTGGTTGAACAATGCTATCAGTTGCTACTGCAAAAAGACAATAGTCTGGACATTTTTCACCGACCACATAACCTCCCTATAAGCAAAGTGGACCTACAAAGCCATAAAAACCATTGCTTTGATATGTATATAGCGGACTATTCTCTTGAAGTGGCATAGTACTGTAATGTTTGTATATAGGTAATGTTTGATCAGCACAAAATTGCACATTTTATGTATATTTATATGAGTTTGTTACTGGTGTTTGGTACTGAATAAATCTGTGATTTATTTTAAATTCTAGGTCTGCTCTTAAGTTAGTACTCCGTCCCAGTACAGTGTTTTGTTTTTTTCTGTCTGCTACAATCATATATATTAGCTGTTATCTTATCATGGGATGCTGTCTATATTCTGGGGTAATAAAGTGATAAAACTGGCTCAAAGTAAAGTTGGTAGCCACATCAATCTAATTTCTTGTTTCACTTTTGTGGCCGAGAACATGAAAGCTTACAAATAGATGCAGGAAATGTAAAATCTCGGTGGCTGGGGAGGTAATGTTGTTCTGTAAGTCATTCTTATTGTTCCTCTGTGGTGTCCTTAAGCAGCAGTGGGGTTGATTTACTAAAACCGGAGAGTGCAGAATCTGCTGCAACTGTGCATGGTAGCCAATCAGTTGCAAGGCTTTTTTGTCAACGTTTAATGGAACAAGCTGGAGTTAGAAGCTGATTGGCTACCATGTACAGTTGCACCAGATTCTACACTCCACATTTAGGAAATCAACCCCAGTATTCCCAGTGAAGGACACTACAGAGATAAACAGAACTCACAGATTACCTTTACCTCCCTAAACAATAGTGCTTAAGTTCACCTAGAGTTACCCTTTAAGTGGTCTTGACAAACAACTAACGCTGGCCGTACAAAAAGCGAACGGTTTTATCCATCTACACTATACATCGTGGATGGACAAACCTCTGTGCTGGGTTATTGTATTGGGATGGCTGTCAGAATAGAAGCAGGTGCTGTTCAGCCAACATCCGGTTTCTTCAATCTTTCAGTTGAAGGATGTCGGACGGGAGGGGGCCGACATGGCCACCCACTAAGAGAATTTTAACCAGTTCATCAGGAATCGGCTGAAATTCGAACCGTGTATGGCCAGCTTTAAACTCGTGAAAAAGAGGTAAGTGGCGCAGCCCCTCAACTGAAGAGCGACCCTCAGGAGTGAATTCCACTTCACGTAAGTGAGTGTGAGTGCTGTGATGATCATGAATAAATTAGTGTTTCAAAAACAATTGATCAAAGTATTAAAACTCATTGTGCATTTTAGAAAAACTCAAAACATTAATAGTGCGAATTATGCAAACCTCCTGCTTGTGCGTGACATAAACTAAAGCATAAAACATATCCAAAAATACATGAAACCTTAAAAAGGTAGAAAACTATGAATTTTTTTATTATATGTATAAAATGTGTATACATAAAACATATACAAAAAACAAAAATTTATGAAACCTTAAAGGTAGAAAACTGTGAAAAAAAAATTATTATATGTTTAAAATGTGTATATACATACAGAAATAAAAGAGTAAAAAATCCTCAGAAAAAAAAAATTGTACTCATATGAATTAAATATATAAACAAAAGGATTATATATAAATGATTCAGTCTTTAGAAGTATATGTAGTATTCCCAAGTGACTTGTGCAGACATCCAAAGTGATTTGTGCGTATGCTTAATCGTGCATCCTGTGCAAAATTTGAGGTGACAGTCGTGCTCCCCTTTAGTTCCACACTCACCAGATCTTTGCACCCCTGCAGGGGTAAAGCGCATGTAATCAGGTTTGCTCTAATGGCAGTATCCAGAACGATCTCCTCCATGGTACACCAAACCAAAGGTCTGAGAACAGACACAGGAAGACAATCGTTTTATTATTCCAGTACAGAGAACGGATACCCTGCGGTTCGGTGTACCACGGAGATCGTTCTGGATACTGCCATTAGGGCAAACCTGATTACATGCGCTTTACCCCTGCAGGGGTGCAAAGATCTGGTGAGTGTGGAACCGAAGGGGAGCATGACTATCACCTCAATTTTTGCACAGGATTCACGATTAGGTGTACGCACAAATCACTTTGGAATACTACACATACCTCTAAAGACTGAATTATTTATATATAATCCTTTCACTTTTATATATTTTTTTTAAATTCATATGAGGACTTTTTATTTCTTTTTTTAGTGAGGATTTTTTTTTTTTTTTTTTTTTTTTTTGTGTGTGTGTGTATACACATTTTATACATATAAAAACATTTTTTTCACAGTTTTCTACCTTTTTAAGGGTTCATGTATTTTTGGATATGTTTTATGCTTTAGTTTATGTCATGCACAAGCAGGAGGTTTGCATAATTCGCACTATTGCGCTTTTAATGTTTTATTTGAGTTTTCCTAAAATGCACTATCAGAGTTTTAATACTTTGATCAATTGTTTTTGAAACACTAATTTATTGCTGATCATCACAGCACTCACACTCACTGACGTGAAGAGGGATTGACTCCCGAGGCTCACTCTTCAGTTGAGGGGCAGCACCACTTACCGATTTTTCACATATTCACAATCATTCCGTTTTATTTTTTTGGAGCTTACCGGAGGAGGCAGCAGCCCAACCTATTCCTAAGCGTAGAATCTTATTAACTGTATAGCTTTAAACTCGTGTCAGCATTTAGGAAAAAGTTGGGTTTGCTTTATCACTGCTAATATAAACAACTGATACATCTGTTAATATTAGCAGTGGTCTATAGGTCTGTTCCTGCTTAATATGCATTTACTTGAAGTATAACTAAAACTAAAGAAATAAATTTTTTAGTTTTGGAGAGGGATGAGAACACCTGTCAGGTTTTAGTGCAGTCTATGCCCCCCCCCCCCCCCCGTTAGGAGATTCATGCTCTATATTTGTCCTGTTTACCATTATCATTGAAAGTGAAAGGAAAAGAAAATCCCAAATTTTGGCTTATCCCCAGAACAGCAAAGTAATGGGAAGTTCAAAATTTTGCAGTTGTCTCCAAAACAAGAGGTGAGGGAAACTGTTCCAATGTTTCTGTGACAACTGTCTAGGCGGGGAACTTCACGCCCTGGTGTGTCTGCGGGACAGGAAGTGAAGGGAAATCTCCTAAATGGGACACAACCAGCGAAAATTAGCCACTTGCCAATCGGTGCACGCCGATATACGTCGGCACAATGGCAGGGCTGGGCAAATGGGCGTACCTATACGTACCTATACGTCCCCTTTAATCGCCTCGTGATGGTGCCCGCGGGACTCGCGGACTCGGTGTCCGCTGGTCTCCCAGTGATCGTGTCATGGAGCCGCAGAACAGGGAGATGCCTATGTAAACAAGTCATTTCCCTGTTCTGCCTTGTGTCATGACAGAGATCACTGCTCCCTGTCATCGGGAGCAGTGATCGCTGTCATGTCAGTGATAGCCCACCCCCCCCTCACAGTTAAAATCACTCCCTAGGACACACTTAACCCCTTCCCTGCCAGTGTCATTTATACAGTAATCAATGCATTTTTATAGCACTGATCGCTGTATAAATGACAATGGTCCCAAAATAGTGTCAAAAGTGTTCGATGTGTCCGCCATAATGTGGCAGTCACGATAAAAATCGCAGATCGCTGCCATTACCAATAAAAAAAATAAATAAATAAAAATAATAATAAAAATGCCATATAACTATCCCCTATTTTGTAGTCGCTATAACTTTTGCGCAAACCGATCAATATACGCTTATTGCGATTTTTTTTTTTTAACCAAAAATATGCAGAAGAATACATATCGGCCTAAACTGAGGAAAAAAATTGTTTTTCTATATATTTTTGGGGGATATTTATTATAGCAAAAAGTAAAAAATATTGCTTTTTTTTCAAAATTGTCGCTCTTTTTTTGTTTATAGCGCAAAAAATAAATATCGCAGAGGTGATCAAATTCCACCAAAAGAAAGCTCTATTTGTGGGGGAAAAAAAGGACGTCAATTTTGTTTGGGTGCAACGTCGCACGACCGAGCAACTGTCAGTTTAGCGACGCAAAAAGTGCTCTGGTCAGGAAGGGGGTAAAATCTTCCGGGGGCTGAAGCGGTTAAACGGTTAAACTTACTGGTTTTGAAGTTCAGCTAAACAAAACCTTTTTTTTTTTTTTTTTTAGATTTGGATAGACAGGCGAGGGATTATAACACCAATCAGATTTTATTGCTGTCTGTGTCTCCATTAAGGAGATTCACCCCCTCTATTTGTCCTGTTTACCGCTATAAGGAAAAGAAAATCTCAAATTTTGGGTTGTCCCCAGAAAAGTAATAGAGGGAAAATATTCCAATGAAAACACTAGTTCTGGTGACCTGGGGGTCGCAAGGAATTCCCTTAATTTGCAGGGATTTCCACTGACTTCCTGTTTTGGCTATGTAACAGGAAGTGAAGGTAATTCTCCCCAATGGTACACAGATGGGGAAAAAAAAACTTACAGGGGTTACAACCCTCCCTTAAGCTGGCCATACATTATGCAAGTTTCTTATTCAATTTTCTTTAGATTACCTTTCGACCATATGGTGCAAGGGCCTACCTGATTGCATACAAATTGAAACTCTTAAGGTTTGACCTTATATTATATGGTTTTGGTAAATCTGAAGAAAAAAAAAAAATACAGAAAATTGTATAGTGTGTATCCAGCTTAACGCTATCTGAAATTAAAAAAAAAAAAAAAAGTTTTGCCTATAGTTCTACTTTAACTCTCACCTACTCTATCCAAGAATAAAAGTTAGGATTTTTTTTTACTGAGAGACATCTGACAGAAATATTGCTGTCTTGGCATTCCCTGACTTGGAACAAGAGTGCAGATGAGGAGTTCTGACTTGTCCTGGGTGAGTGGCTTTGAAAAGAAGTCAGATAATTAGGACACTAGTGGTGGAGTATGGTGCCCTTTATTATTATTATAATACAGGAGTTATATAGTGCCAACAGTTTGCGCAGCGCTTTACACTGTTAGGGCAAACAGTACAGTTACAATACAGAAGGAATCAGAGGGCCCGGCTCGTTACAGCTTACAATTTAAAAGTTTACTAATGTGCGATCTGCGTTTGGTGTGCTTTTCAGATGACATTTGACAGACAGTGTCTGATTTAACCCTATAATGCCTCATTACTGTGCTGCAATTGCAAGCAGTTGTGGACAGATCCTACTGAACTCAATGGTTGAGTTTAACAGGTGTACCCTGAGTTAAAAATGCTGTGGCCACAAAGCAAAGCATTGTGGCACGTGTACATCCCTGTTCAGGTGGCCAGCTCAGCCACCTGTTTTTACCATCTTAACCCCCCCAGCCACCTTTCTGAAAGAGACCTTAAAGCGGAGGTCCACCCAAAAGGGGAAGCTCCGCTTGTGCACACCCTCCCTCCCCTCCACTGCCCCATCTGCCACTTTCTTTTGGGGGGGTACCTGGTTTTGACAGAAACCCCCCCCAGTTCCAGGTATGATCGGCAATCGATGAGATTTCTGGCCCCTACTCCCCCCTGCCTTCTGGGACACACACAGGTCCCCCGGTTTCCCTTACTTACAATGTCGGCAATTGCATCCAAAGCTGATTGACAAATCGGCTCAGGGTGCCGACATTGTGGGATTCCTGGACAGGTAAGTGTCCTTACATTAAATTCAGCAGTTACAGTATTTATAGCTGCTGACTATAATTTTTTTTTTCAGACTGGAGCTCCGCTTTAAGCCAGACAAACAGCGGTTTTATAAGGGGCTCAACAAGGGCAGCCTTCAGGTTTCTCTCAAGTTTCTCATTATTAGGCTACTTTATAATGATTGTCCCCCTATTCAATTCAGGGGCGGATCCAGGGGGGGCAACGGGGCAATTGCCCCCTCCGAGAAATGCGGGTGAGTGAGCCCGCGGGCGGCTCCGTAAGTGAGAGAGCCACCGGGCGGCTCCATAGGTGAAAGAGCCGCCGGGCGGCTCCACAGAGAGAGACAGCGGCAGTGGCGTTGTTAGGTAGGTGCAGGGGGGTGCGGTCCGCACCCGGGTGACACCCGCCAGGCGGCCAGAGGGGTGAAACCCGTAGGTAGCGGCATGCACCGCTAACACCGCCCTCTGACCTGATCTGCTCCTCAGGTCTTGCGCTGTGTCCCTCAGCGCAGCGGGCTGAAGCCGCCTCCCCCTCCTCTCTGTTTACATCCACACAGGAGGAGAAGGAGCCCGAGGGACACACACGGCTGTGTGTACCGTCCGCGCTGTTCTGAGGTCTGTAAAATTTATGTATATGTGGGTTGACATGTGCAGGGGGGATTCTATACTAATGGGGGGCTCTGCACTGAGGGGGATTCTATACTAATGGGGGGCTCTGCACTGAGGGGGATTCTATACCAATGGGGGGCTCTGCACTGAGGGGGATTCTATACCAATGGGGGGCTCTGCACTGAGGGGGATTCTATGCTAATGGGGGCTCTGCACTGAGGGGGATTCTATACCAATGGGGGGCTCTGCACTGAGGGGGGATTCTATGCTCTTGGGGGCTCTGCACTGAGGGGGATTCTATACCAATGGGGGGCTCTGCACTGAGGGGGGATTCTATGCTAATGGGGGCTCTGCACTGAGGGGGATTCTATACCAATGGGGGGCTCTGCACTGAGGAGGATTCTATACCAATGGGGGGCTCTGCACTGAGGGGGATTCTATATTAATGGGGGTTCAGCACTGAGGGGGATTTTATACTAATGGGGGCTCTGCACTGAGGGGGGATTCTATACTAATGGGGGCTCTGCACTGAGGGGGGATTCTATATTAATGGGGGTTCTGCACTGAGGGGGGTTCTATACTAATGGGGGCTCTGCACTGAGGGGGGATTCTATATTAATGGGGGTTCTGCACTGAGGGGGGATTCTATATTAATGGGGGTTCTGCACTGAGGGGGGGGGTTCTATACTAATGGGGGCTCTGCACTGAGGGGGGATTCTATACTAATGGGGGGCTCTGCACTGAGGGGGATTTTATGCTAATGGGGGCTCTGCACTGAGGGGAGATTCTATACTAATGGGGGGCTCTACACTGAGGGGGATTCTATACTAATGGGGGGCTCTGTAACTGAGGGGGGATTCTATACTAATGGGGGCTCTGCACTGAGGGGGGATTCCATACTAATGGGGGCTCTGCACTGAGGGGGGATATACTAATGGGGATTACAACATCTCTCTGCTGCCTGTCTCTGGGACACAAGAGACCACCTTAGCAGGTGGCAAGTGACAATCTTCATCTGGTGACAGGCGACGTGAAAAGAGACAATCCGCAACATGTGGCAGGCGACGTGGCAAGTGACAATCTGCATCTGGTGACAGGTGACGTGGCAAGTGACACACTCGGGGCTCCCACTGATTCTGCATTATGGTGAGTTAAACTATTTAATTTTTTATAACAATGTAATAATAGTAATAATGCGCTTCAATCATTCTGACACCATAACAACCATGGTGCCGTGATGATTGAAGCGCCAACACCAGCCATTTCCCCGATAGATGTACCCCAAAAAAATATATTTTCTGGCAGTGCCCCTCCTGAGACTAGACTCTGGATCCGCCCCTGATTCAATTTATAATGATTGCATTGGAAACCACTTATGGTTTACGTATGTTTATGGACCCAATACAACGTCTGCACTGCAATGCCTGGCTAATAATTCTTAGGGGCTATTCACACCAGGAGCTGCACTGAACGTATGACCGCGTGTGTGCCCTAGGAGGACGCAGTGTGCCATCCCAGAGCATTAAACTGTTTACTTTTTTTTGTTTGAACTTTATTAAAATGTCTCAAGTGACATTTCATTAAAGCGGAGTTCCACCCATAAATGGAACTTCCGCTGATCGGATTTCTCCCCCCCTCTGGTGCAGCGAACTACACAATGTTCGGCCCCCCCCCCCCCCCGTTGTTTTCCGGGAGACACACAGGTCCCAGGAGACAGCAGGGACCAGTGGGGACGTGAAGCACGACTCGCGCATCCGCAGTAGGAAACAGGCTGTGAAGCCATAAGGCTTCACTTCCTGTTTCCCTTAGTAAGGATGTCGAGGGACAGGTCGGCTTCGGGTAAGGACATCGCAGGCGCCCTGGACAGGTAAGTGTCCTTATGTTAAAAATCAGCAGCTGCACTATTTGCAGCTGCTGACTTTTAATTTTTTTTTCCCGGACGGAACTCCGCTTTAAGTTACAGTGGGGACAGAAAGTATTCAGACCCCCTTAAATTTTTCACTCTTTGTTATATTGCAGCCATTTGCTAAAATCATTTAAGTTCATTTTTTCCCCTCATTAATGTACACGCAGCACCCCATATTGACAGGAAAACAGAATTGTTGACATTTTTGCAGATTTATTAAAAAAGAAAAACTGAAATATCACATGGTCCTAAGTATTCAGACCCTTTGCTCAGTATTTAGTAGATACACCCGTTTGATCTAATACAGCCATGAGTCTTTTTGGGAAAGATGCAACAAGTTTTTCACACCTGGATTTGGGGATCCTCTGCCATTCCTCCTTGCAGATCCTCTCCAGTTCTGTCAGGTTGGATGGTAAACGTTGGTGGACAGCCATTTTAGGTCTCTCCAGAGATGCTCAATTGGGTTTAAGCCAGGGCTCTGGCTGGGCCATTCAAGAACAGTCACAGAGTTGTTGTGAAGCCACTCCTTCGTTATTTTAGCTGTGTGCTTAGGGTCATTGTCTTGTTGGAAGGTAAACCTTCGGCCCAGTCTGAGGCCCTGAGCACTCTGGAGAAGGTTTTCGTCCAGGATATCCCTGTACTTGGCCTCATTCATCTTTCCCTCGATTGCAACCAGTCGTCCTGTCCCTGCAGCTGAAAAGTACCCTCACAGCATGATGCTGCCACCACCATGCTTCACTGTTGGGACTGTATTGGACAGGTGATGAACAGTGCCTGGTTTTCTCCACACATACCACTTAGAATTAAAGCCAAAAAGTTCTATCTTGGTCTGATCAGACCAAAGAATCTTATTTCTCACCATCTTGGAGTCCTTCGGGTGTTTTTTTTAGCAAACTCAATGCGGGCTTTCATGTGTCTTGCACTGAGGAGAGGCTTCCGTCGGGCCACTCTGCCATAAAGCCCCGACTGGTGGAGGGCTGCAGTGATGGTTGACTTTCTACAACTTTCTCCCATCTCCCGACTGCATCTCTGGAGCTCAGCCACAGTGATCTTTGGGTTCTTTACCTCTCTCACCAAGGCTCTTCTCCCCCGATAGCTCAGTTTAGCCGGACGACCAGCTCTAGGAAGGGTTCTGGTCGTCCCAAACATCTTCCATTTAAGGATTATGGAGGCCACTGTGCTCTTAGGAACCTTAAGTGTAGCAGAAATTTTTTTGTAACCTTGGCCAGATCTTTGCCTTGCCTCAATTCTGTCTCTGAGCTCTTCAGGCAGTTCCTTTGACCTCATGATTCTCATTTGCTCCAACATGCACTGTGAGCTGTAAGGTCTCATATAGACAGGTGTGTGGCTTTCCTAATCAAGTCCAATCAGTATAATTAAACACAGCTGGACTCAAATGAAGGTGTAGAACCATCTCAAGGATGAGCAGAAGAAATGGACAGCACCTGAGTTAAATATATGAGTGTCACAGCAAAGGGTCTGAATACTTAGGACCATGTGATATTTCAGTTTTTCTTTTTTAATAAATCTGCAAAAATGTCAACAATTCTGTGTTTTTCTGTCAATATGGGGTGCTGTGTGTACAGGAAAAAAAATGAACTTAAATGATTTTAGCAAATGGCTGCAATATAACAAAGCGTGAAAAATTTAAGGGGGTCTGAATACTTTCCGTCCCCACTGTATGTTTACACAGCAGTGTTGGAATGTGGTAGTTTCCACTGCGACCTGTTGCAGTACTTTTTTCAGCACACACCACTGCACTGACACCATAGGAAACAAAGCAAATAGCCTCGTCTTTGTGTTGGGAATGCGCATTTCAACACATGGACCCCAAAGCTGTCCAATGACAGCCTGAATTTCTGAATGAGATGAAATTCAAGCTGTGGGTAAAAAAAATTCAGTGGACTGTTGTCAAAGGAGCCGGGTGGTAAATTGTCTGCTGATCAGAAGCAGCTGCATCCAATGATATGCAGTCACAGTTCAGTTATTCTGACAACCATGGTGCTGCGGTTGTCAGAATACGATAGTTGGCAGCGGAGATTCGTCCATCTGCACTACTTAAAGTTGTGTTCCGGCCAAAATTATACTTTTTAAATAAAAATTCCTCTATAATACACAAGCTTAATGTATTCTAGTAAAGTTAGTCTGTAAACTAAGGTCTGTTTTGTTAGTTTATAGCAGTAGTTTGTTATTTTATAAACTTACAGCAGGCCGTGGCCATCTTAAGTGTGGGCATTTGAAGCCAGACTGTATTTCTTCCTGGATCTCATCCTTGCAGATATCGCACATGCTCAGTGCAGCACAAGCAGTGTAATAGGTTTCAGGTCAGGTTTCCATAGCAACGGCAGTGTCAGAGGAAGTTGCCGCCCCTTCCCAGAAGGCATTGCAAACAGGAAATGATGCGATGGGCCGCGGCCAGGGAGGAGGAAGTGAAAAATGAATACAGCAGATATACAGTAGGTGCTGAGAAAATTTTTTTAAAAATATCCAATTCGTTTACAGTGCACAGTTTAGTGAGGGATGCTGAAGAGTTGTAAAAGTGGGTGGAACTCCACTTTAACAAGGATATAGGAAGCTGCTAGATTTCTTTTGTTTAGCCCCAATGCAAAAAAAAATCTCAACAGCTCTGTTTCTGCCCATTGTCAGGGAATACTGTATGTGCCTAACATTAGGGGAACTAAGACTCCGTATTTATATTTGTACTACAGAGCACTCCCTCTCCTGCCATTTGTTGCAGAAGGGTTTCAGTAGATATTAAACAACCGAAGCGTTCTGAATGTTTCATTGCCAATACCAATAATCAAGAATAGTGAGTTGGAGGAGAAAAACTAAAGCATCAAATTCTTTGCCTGCGTTGGCATTTGTTGGCCAAAGATACATGCCAGTGCAAGTGTAACATCTGGGTGACAGCTTAGCTGGCAAAAAAAAGTCACTCCTAGAAGTTCCTACTAAGTTTGTTCCCGCAACCTCTTCTCCCTCATGCTTCTGCAGTCTAAAGGGCCGTACACATGGGACGAATATCGGGTGGCATAGGCTGGTTCAATAGAAACCGTTCGACATTTGGCCGTGTGTATGGCAGCCGGTCTGACAGAAGCTGTCCGTTTGGCTGGCTTCTGTACAAGTGGCATGACCGAAAAAGATCTGCCGATCGGCATCTGATCAGCGCTCTTAGCCAATGGCTGAAATCACTGACTGGTGTGTTCTGGTGGGGGGCTGTCCCCCTGTCAGAATGCAATAGCTCAGCGGGGGAGATCACTGTACTAACATTGCATAGTTAGTACATCGGCTCCTTTCGAGCTCTTGCGTTTTTTTTCATTCAGTCCAATGGGTTGAGCGAAAAAAAAAAACTAATAGTGTGTACTAGGCTTTAAGCAGGCAATATACAATGCGATTTCCTTTCCTGCAACCACAGGTCCATGCCAGGTGAACACAGTCACTATTGTTAGCGGCTATAGCCGCTGGCAATAATTGCATGTAAAATCCAACATGCTGGTTGTACTAAAGTCGGGCACAATCAGCCTGCCAATAGATGCTACGAATCTCAGCCGGTTCAGCAGGGACCAGCTGGAATTCAAACCATCTATGGCTGGCTTATGGTCCTCTGATGTCAATAAGATGAATGCAGGGTCTAGATGTGAGGATGCGGAGTGACAGTCCTCCACCAGTGCAGGGGGGAGTGCCCTCTGCCAAGGCAGTGGAGGATCAAGTAAGCGTAGTAATCTCTAGTGTGCTAGAATGGGAATGTACACAGTTTGTTAGTGTAGGTAAACTTGGCTTGGCTGGGTTTATTCTAGGTCAGGGTTTGAGTGACTCAAGGAGGCTGGAATGACTCATGAGGCAGCATCTCTGTTTTCTCCCCCTACTTGCTGGAACTTTGAGAAACGTCCACAAGAATGGGAGGGGGATTAGCAGGAGCTGCCTGGAGTATTGATGAGGGCCCCAAGCATTCCCCGGCCAAATGGACTGTCACGGGGGTGTGGGACCTCTTAAATACTTGAAGTCAGGCCAGCAGGGCCAGTGGAGTTTGGGTGGAAGTTGGAGATGGAGTGCTAGGAGGCTATCGGAGACCCTTAAGTATAGTCCCCTAGTCTGGGGGGGGGGGGGTAACTTTGGGTCTGGGAACTCAGGTGCAGGAGGGATCCTCTTATAACCCAGGGAGGAGTCACCCGGTGGCAGGTGTGTGGACAGCATGAGCTGGTGAGCATGTCCAGGAGGTCTCCAGGGAGAAAACAGCCGGGTGCCTGGTGAATGAGACAGTTGGGGAGGACTAAGAGACAGCCTGAGATGTCTGAGGAGTGGCAGTCTGAGATGGTTGTAGAGTCAGTCTGGAGGACTGTGGAAGATTAGCCAGGAGGGCTAGTGAAAGGGGTAGCTGCACTGCAGCCAGGTAAGCTGGCAGTGCCTGAAGAGATGGTGCTGGGATCAGTAGCCACAGGAGGACAGCTGGACACTGGGACTTCGCTACACAACCAAGGGGTCTGCGGTCCCTGCCTGCAATGGGCCTTTTCTTTATCTGACTGAGCCCCTTTTGTCAGATCATCTAACAGTGTGCCAGCGGGGTCTATGATTTTGTGCTGTAAGCAAGTTATGTGCTAGAGGAAGCTGAGGAGTGTGTAAATAGATTGTACAGAGGAAAGTTATCCCTGAAGAGTTCTGCTAAAGTCAAGTGGGCATCCCATAATACCCCTAACCCCATCTAAGTTTATTAAACCCTAAATAAAACAAAGAAAAAAACAATGCTGCAAGGACTGTTTCTTGACTCAAGAGTGCTGTGAATATTCGGTGTGCCTGACTGTGCAGGGTGGGGGATCCCTTATTCACCAGCAGCTCCTGTGGGGGTAGTGCTACATAAGTAAAAGTGCTTTTACTGTCCCCTAGCTTAAAGCGGAGTTCCACCCTAAAGTGGAACTTCCGTTCATCGGATTCCTCCCCCCCTCCGGTGTCACAATTGCCACCTTTCAGGGGGGAGGGGGGTGCAGATACCTGTATAATACAGGTATCTGCACCCACTTCCGGGTAAAGCTAGCCGCAGCTAGCCGCAGACTCTCCGCCCACCCCCGTTGTGTTGTGGGAAATACCCAGTTCCCACAACACAACGGGGACCAGTGTAGACGCGCAGCGCGACTCGCGCATGCGCAGTAGGGAACCGGGCAGTGAAGCCGCAACGCTTCACTTCCTGATTCCCTCAGTGAGAATGGCGGCGGCAGCACCCGAGGATCGAGGGACGGTTCGGTCTCGGGTGCCGACATCGCTGGACCCCGGGACAGGTAAGTGTCCTTATTTCAAAAGTCAGCAGCTGCAGTATTTGCAATTTTTCGTGAAACTTCCGCTTTCATTTAACCCTTTTGCAAGGGAGAATTGTTAGCTTTCCTGAAGTTGGGCTTTAAACTAGATGTAATCTCCATCATTAAAGTCAACTTTCCCAGACTCCCAACTGAGTTCCTGCCTTGTCACTTTATCACTTGAGCTTCTGATGAAGTGGTTTTGCATACATTATGCAGGAATGGACATGACCAAGGTGACATGGTCTCTTTAAAAAAAGACACTGTAACCGCTACTCCTCCCCTTCAGAATTTCTTACCTAAGTAGTTCTAAACCTGGCCACAAATGTTACAATATACCGTATATACTCGAGTATAAGTCGAATTTTTCAGCACATTTTTTTGTGCTGAAAGTACCCCCCTCGACTTATACTCGAGTCAAGCACTTTTCTGCAGCAAAAAATGTCATTTTCCGAACCGACTTTGGGGACCACTTGGTGCTAGGAACCCCAAATTTGGTGTGCAAACCCAGTGGAACTTGTACCATAACATATCCAAAGCTGAAGTTCCTAGCTCTAAGTGGCCCCGAGATACAGGGCCCCAAAATCGGTTCGGAAAATGTCATTCTCTGCTGCAGAAAAGTGCTTGACATTTTCTGAACCGATTTTGGGGCACCATATGTCAGGGCCACTTGGTGCTAGGAACCCCAAATTTGGTGTGCAAACCCAGTGGAACTGGTACCATAACATATCCAAAGCTGGGGTTCCTAGCACCAAGTGGCCCTGAGATACGGAGCCCCAAAACTGGTTCGGAAAATGTCATTCTCTGCTGCAGAAAAGTGCTTGACATTTTCTGAACTGAATTTTGGGGCCCTGCATCTCGGGGCCACTTGGTGCTAGAAACAACAGCTTTGGCAGTTTTATGGTGCTGGTTCCACTGGGTTTGCACACCAAATTTAGGGTTCTTAGCACTAAGTGGCCCCGAGATACGGGGCCCCAAATTCAGTCAACTGTGTCCATCTGCAGCAATGTCATTTCGGGACCCTTTGGGTTCAGAGACCCCAAATTTTGGCTGCAGCTAGGGGGCATCTAGGAACCCTTAACTACCGAGTTTGAAGTTCAGGGGACCTATGGCTGCAAATGGGCACAGTGAGGCATGCAAATGGGCACAGTGATGCTGCAAATGGGCATTGTTGACCCTCTTTTCCACTTACAGTAGCTGTGCATTTCTCACCCTCGTCTTATACTCGGATCAATAAGTTTTTCCCATTTTTTTGTGGTAAATTAGGGCCTCGACTTATACTCGGAACGACTTATACTCGAGTATATACTGTAACTGTAGGTCTACATCCACTAAAGAGATTCCACCATGCTTCTTGTTTTTAATAATTGCAATAATTTTACTCCTTCTACTCTATGGGGTTTTTTCTTTATAAAATCCTTTGGAGAATCTACTATAGGCTATTGACAGTTTCACTTTATGAAAAATGTACCATACAGTATAAAAAAAGGCCATGTTTTTCCTGAAGTGTAAGGAAATCCGCCAAGCACCAACCACAGGTTGCAGATGTTCCAACTCTTCTCAACTTTGTCCAAAGCTGAGTTCAGCCTGGAGAGTTTCTTCTTAAGACAGGGTGGGTACAAGCAAAGGTTTATTCCAGGTTTCTTCTCAAGGAGAACATCTAGCCTCCATTTTAGTGGCACACTCATCTGCTCGCAACTTGTATTACACATTGTAATTAGAGGTCAATATATTATATTTAGAACAGGAGTGTCAAGCTCAATTTCATCGTGGGCTGCATCACCGATATGGTTGCCCTCATAGGGTCGGTTGTATCTGGTGTGCGCTACATACTGAGTGCAGGGTTCAGGAATGCATTAAGTGCAAAGTTCAGAATTATGCCCCGTACACACGGTCGGATTTTCCGATGGACAATGTCCAATCGGAGCGTGTTGTCGGAAATTCCGACCGTGTGTGGGCGCCATCGGACATTTTCCGTCGGATTTTCCGACACACAAAGTTGGACAGCAGGAGATAAAATTTTCCGACAACAAAATCCGATCGCGTCAATTCCGACCGTGTGTGGCCTGTTCCGACGCACAAAGTGCCACGCATGCTCAGAAGAAATTCCGACACGGGACAGCTCCTTCTGGTAAACTTAGCGTTCGCAATGGATACAGCACTTTCGTCACGCTGCAATCTTAAAAATGGTTTAATACAGCGCACTCTCTTCTTCTTTATAATGTGACAAGAATTAAGTAGTTTTGCTGCTCATATTCACACACACTTCTCACAAACTTTTATTTGTGTTTTTTTAGTGGGATTCCCTCAATATATTGTTATTAGTTGTCACATCTGACAGTTTTATTTATTTATTTATTTATTTATTTATTTTTTGGATTTTAAGCCTTTTTTTTTCTTTAATGTTTGGATTTTTTCCAAGGCTGATCTTTGTTCAATGTTATTTTTATTTTCACTCCAGAATATTTTTGTGTGTGTTTTGTGTGTCAAGTTACCCCAACACCATTGATATCTTTTATTATTTAATCTCCAGGAGATTGTTTGTTGTTGGTGTCCCTTGTTAATTTCACATTGTATATTAGAAATGTACCTGAATCCTCACAAACCAACTGTCCTTTTTGAAGTAAAACACATAGGAGAGTATAATTCAAAACAAAAATCCTTTATTAAGGTATCAGAACCAAACAAAGAGGAAGGCAACACTGGATCAACATGAGAAATTAGCGAAGCCGGGGCCCCCCACGGCAGACAATTCTTCAACATCAAAATTGGTGGCCTGAGGAGTCCATATGTAAGGGAGGGCAGTCTGGTCCAGAATTCGCAGAGATCCGGATAGCAGCAGATGACATGTGTGTCCCCAGGCTGTGGTACCACAAGAGGCTGCATTTTTTGGCCGACCAGACTGAACCCAGGCCAATCACTGTCTGGTCTTCCTTTCACGCTTCCTTCCGGGCTGTGGCTGTGCAGTTGGAGATGTGGCAGGAGGAGGAGTAGGACCTGGAGGAGGAGGAGGACTGGGGGGACCTGGAGGAGGACTGGGGGGACCTGGAGGAGAGGGAGGAGGAGGAGGAGGACCTGCAGGAGGAGGACCATCCCAAAGATGTGTGTGAGGTGTAATTTGGCCCCTCATACCTTTCTCCAGAGCCTCCAATATGAGGGCCTCACACATGGCTTTTTGGCCCTCCTCCATCCTCTGCATTTTAGATGCTATGAATGCAGCAATGTTCTCCTGCATGGTGTGTGGTGCTCCCAGGACCTCTGTAGCCCTCCAAAAGAATGCTATAGCCGCCTCCTCTAGGGTACTCCTCCTACTGCCACTTTCTCTTTTCAGGGGGGGTGGAGGGACCTTGATATCAGCCAGCCGGCTCGGCCCGGCCCCCTCCTGGCTGAGACTTCCCTGTGTATGAAAAAGGGACATGGTTTTAGTTTTTGCATCATCGATCACAATCATAAATTAGTACTCCCAACTAACATCTAGTTAACATCATTGATTGGACAAGCAGAAATATTTAGAGGAATGCTATACCTGGCTCAATCTGGGCTCCTCCACATGTGGCCTGGAAGGCCCAGGTTGGGCGTCAGAAGCCTCTGCCGGGGGGGAAGGAAGCGTGGAAGGAAGACTGGAGAGGGATGGCCTGGGTTCAGTCTGGCCTGCCAGAAAGTGCAGCCTGTCGTAGTACAACATCCTGGGGACATAGATGTCATCTGCTGCTCCGGATCTCTGTGAATCCAGGACTTTCTTGCGCTCCCTCAGATATGTGCTCCTCAGGCCACCAATGAAAATCTTTAAATAAGTGATGTCTGCCGTGGGGATCACCTGCTTCACAATTTCACACAATTGCACCAGTGCTGCCTTCCTCTTTGCTTGGTTCTTGAAATGGGGGTGGGTAATCTCCCACAGACAGGGCAGCTCACTTAGCATGTCAATGAATAGTGACATGAAGTCAGTATCCCCTCCGGACGACCAGCTTTAGGAAGGGTTCTGGTCGTCCCAAACATCTTCCATTTAAGGATTATGGAGGCCACTGTGCTCTTAGGAACCTTAAGTGTAGCAGAAATTTTTTTGTAACCTTGGCCAGATCTTTGCCTTGCCTCAATTCTGTCTCTGAGCTCTTCAGGCAGTTCCTTTGACCTCATGATTCTCATTTGCTCCGACATGCACTGTGAGCTGTAAGGTCTCATATAGACAGGTGTGTGGCTTTCCTAATCAAGTCCAATCAGTATAATTAAACACAGCTGGACTCAAATGAAGGTGTAGAACCATCTCAAGGATGAGCAGAAGAAATGGACAGCACCTGAGTTAAATATATGAGTGTCACAGCAAAGGGTCTGAATACTTAGGACCATGTGATATTTCAGTTTTTCTTTTTTAATAAATCTGCAAAAATGTCAACAATTCTGTGTTTTTCTGTCAATATGGGGTGCTGTGTGTACAGGAAAAAAAATGAACTTAAATGATTTTAGCAAATGGCTGCAATATAACAAAGCGTGAAAAATTTAAGGGGGTCTGAATACTTTCCGTCCCCACTGTATGTTTACACAGCAGTGTTGGAATGTGGTAGTTTCCACTGCGACCTGTTGCAGTACTTTTTTCAGCACACACCACTGCACTGACACCATAGGAAACAAAGCAAATAGCCTCGTCTTTGTGTTGGGAATGCGCATTTCAACACATGGACCCCAAAGCTGTCCAATGACAGCCTGAATTTCTGAATGAGATGAAATTCAAGCTGTGGGTAAAAAAAATTCAGTGGACTGTTGTCAAAGGAGCCGGGTGGTAAATTGTCTGCTGATCAGAAGCAGCTGCATCCAATGATATGCAGTCACAGTTCAGTTATTCTGACAACCATGGTGCTGCGGTTGTCAGAATACAATAGTTGGCAGCGGAGATTCGTCCATCTGCACTACTTAAAGTTGTGTTCCGGCCAAAATTATACTTTTTAAATAAAAATTCCTCTATAATACACAAGCTTAATGTATTCTAGTAAAGTTAGTCTGTAAACTAAGGTCTGTTTTGTTAGTTTATAGCAGTAGTTTGTTATTTTATAAACTTACAGCAGGCCGTGGCCATCTTAAGTGTGGGCATTTGAAGCCAGACTGTATTTCTTCCTGGATCTCATCCTTGCAGATATCGCACATGCTCAGTGCAGCACAAGCAGTGTAATAGGTTTCAGGTCAGGTTTCCATAGCAACGGCAGTGTCAGAGGAAGTTGCCGCCCCTTCCCAGAAGGCATTGCAAACAGGAAATGATGCGATGGGCCGCGGCCAGGGAGGAGGAAGTGAAAAATGAATACAGCAGATATACAGTAGGTGCTGAGAAAATTTTTTTAAAAATATCCAATTCGTTTACAGTGCACAGTTTAGTGAGGGATGCTGAAGAGTTGTAAAAGTGGGTGGAACTCCACTTTAACAAGGATATAGGAAGCTGCTAGATTTCTTTTGTTTAGCCCCAATGCAAAAAAAAATCTCAACAGCTCTGTTTCTGCCCATTGTCAGGGAATACTGTATGTGCCTAACATTAGGGGAACTAAGACTCCGTATTTATATTTGTACTACAGAGCACTCCCTCTCCTGCCATTTGTTGCAGAAGGGTTTCAGTAGATATTAAACAACCGAAGCGTTCTGAATGTTTCATTGCCAATACCAATAATCAAGAATAGTGAGTTGGAGGAGAAAAACTAAAGCATCAAATTCTTTGCCTGCGTTGGCATTTGTTGGCCAAAGATACATGCCAGTGCAAGTGTAACATCTGGGTGACAGCTTAGCTGGCAAAAAAAAGTCACTCCTAGAAGTTCCTACTAAGTTTGTTCCCGCAACCTCTTCTCCCTCATGCTTCTGCAGTCTAAAGGGCCGTACACATGGGACGAATATCGGGTGGCATAGGCTGGTTCAATAGAAACCGTTCGACATTTGGCCGTGTGTATGGCAGCCGGTCTGACAGAAGCTGTCCGTTTGGCTGGCTTCTGTACAAGTGGCATGACCGAAAAAGATCTGCCGATCGGCATCTGATCAGCGCTCTTAGCCAATGGCTGAAATCACTGACTGGTGTGTTCTGGTGGGGGGCTGTCCCCCTGTCAGAATGCAATAGCTCAGCGGGGGAGATCACTGTACTAACATTGCATAGTTAGTACATCGGCTCCTTTCGAGCTCTTGCGTTTTTTTTCATTCAGTCCAATGGGTTGAGCGAAAAAAAAAAACTAATAGTGTGTACTAGGCTTTAAGCAGGCAATATACAATGCGATTTCCTTTCCTGCAACCACAGGTCCATGCCAGGTGAACACAGTCACTATTGTTAGCGGCTATAGCCGCTGGCAATAATTGCATGTAAAATCCAACATGCTGGTTGTACTAAAGTCGGGCACAATCAGCCTGCCAATAGATGCTACGAATCTCAGCCGGTTCAGCAGGGACCAGCTGGAATTCAAACCATCTATGGCTGGCTTATGGTCCTCTGATGTCAATAAGATGAATGCAGGGTCTAGATGTGAGGATGCGGAGTGACAGTCCTCCACCAGTGCAGGGGGGAGTGCCCTCTGCCAAGGCAGTGGAGGATCAAGTAAGCGTAGTAATCTCTAGTGTGCTAGAATGGGAATGTACACAGTTTGTTAGTGTAGGTAAACTTGGCTTGGCTGGGTTTATTCTAGGTCAGGGTTTGAGTGACTCAAGGAGGCTGGAATGACTCATGAGGCAGCATCTCTGTTTTCTCCCCCTACTTGCTGGAACTTTGAGAAACGTCCACAAGAATGGGAGGGGGATTAGCAGGAGCTGCCTGGAGTATTGATGAGGGCCCCAAGCATTCCCCGGCCAAATGGACTGTCACGGGGGTGTGGGACCTCTTAAATACTTGAAGTCAGGCCAGCAGGGCCAGTGGAGTTTGGGTGGAAGTTGGAGATGGAGTGCTAGGAGGCTATCGGAGACCCTTAAGTATAGTCCCCTAGTCTGGGGGGGGGGGGTAACTTTGGGTCTGGGAACTCAGGTGCAGGAGGGATCCTCTTATAACCCAGGGAGGAGTCACCCGGTGGCAGGTGTGTGGACAGCATGAGCTGGTGAGCATGTCCAGGAGGTCTCCAGGGAGAAAACAGCCGGGTGCCTGGTGAATGAGACAGTTGGGGAGGACTAAGAGACAGCCTGAGATGTCTGAGGAGTGGCAGTCTGAGATGGTTGTAGAGTCAGTCTGGAGGACTGTGGAAGATTAGCCAGGAGGGCTAGTGAAAGGGGTAGCTGCACTGCAGCCAGGTAAGCTGGCAGTGCCTGAAGAGATGGTGCTGGGATCAGTAGCCACAGGAGGACAGCTGGACACTGGGACTTCGCTACACAACCAAGGGGTCTGCGGTTCCTGCCTGCAATGGGCCTTTTCTTTATCTGACTGAGCCCCTTTTGTCAGATCATCTAACAGTGTGCCAGCGGGGTCTATGATTTTGTGCTGTAAGCAAGTTATGTGCTAGAGGAAGCTGAGGAGTGTGTAAATAGATTGTACAGAGGAAAGTTATCCCTGAAGAGTTCTGCTAAAGTCAAGTGGGCATCCCATAATACCCCTAACCCCATCTAAGTTTATTAAACCCTAAATAAAACAAAGAAAAAAACAATGCTGCAAGGACTGTTTCTTGACTCAAGAGTGCTGTGAATATTCGGTGTGCCTGGCTGTGCAGGGTGGGGGATCCCTTATTCACCAGCAGCTCCTGTGGGGGTAGTGCTACATAAGTAAAAGTGCTTTTACTGTCCCCTAGCTTAAAGCGGAGTTCCACCCTAAAGTGGAACTTCCGCTCATCGGATTCCTCCCCCCCTCCGGTGTCACAATTGGCACCTTTCAGGGGGGAGGGGGGTGCAGATACCTGTATAATACAGGTATCTGCACCCACTTCCGGGTAAAGCTAGCCGCAGCTAGCCGCAGACTCTCCGCCCACCCCCGTTGTGTTGTGGGAAATACCCAGTTCCCACAACACAACGGGGACCAGTGTAGACGCGCAGCGCGGCTCGCGCATGCGCAGTAGGGAACCGGGCAGTGAAGCCGCAACGCTTCACTTCCTGATTCCCTCAGTGAGAATGGCGGCAGCAGCACCCGAGGATCGAGGGACGGTTCGGTCTCGGGTGCCGACATCGCTGGACCCCGGGACAGGTAAGTGTCCTTATTTCAAAAGTCAGCAGCTGCAGTATTTGCAATTTTTCGTGAAACTTCCGCTTTCATTTAACCCTTTTGCAAGGGAGAATTGTTAGCTTTCCTGAAGTTGGGCTTTAAACTAGATGTAATCTCCATCATTAAAGTCAACTTTCCCAGACTCCCAACTGAGTTCCTGCCTTGTCACTTTATCACTTGAGCTTCTGATGAAGTGGTTTTGCATACATTATGCAGGAATGGACATGACCAAGGTGACATGGTCTCTTTAAAAAAAGACACTGTAACCGCTACTCCTCCCCTTCAGAATTTCTTACCTAAGTAGTTCTAAACCTGGCCACAAATGTTACAATATACCGTATATACTCGAGTATAAGTCGAATTTTTCAGCACATTTTTTTGTGCTGAAAGTACCCCCCTCGACTTATACTCGAGTCAAGCACTTTTCTGCAGCAAAAAATGTCATTTTCCGAACCGACTTTGGGGACCACTTGGTGCTAGGAACCCCAAATTTGGTGTGCAAACCCAGTGGAACTGGTACCATAACATATCCAAAGCTGAAGTTCCTAGCTCTAAGTGGCCCCGAGATACAGGGCCCCAAAATCGGTTCGGAAAATGTCATTCTCTGCTGCAGAAAAGTGCTTGACATTTTCTGAACCGATTTTGGGGCACCATATGTCAGGGCCACTTGGTGCTAGGAACCCCAAATTTGGTGTGCAAACCCAGTGGAACTGGTACCATAACATATCCAAAGCTGGGGTTCCTAGCACCAAGTGGCCCTGAGATACGGAGCCCCAAAACTGGTTCGGAAAATGTCATTCTCTGCTGCAGAAAAGTGCTTGACATTTTCTGAACTGAATTTTGGGGCCCTGCATCTCGGGGCCACTTGGTGCTAGAAACAACAGCTTTGGCAGTTTTATGGTGCTGGTTCCACTGGGTTTGCACACCAAATTTAGGGTTCTTAGCACTAAGTGGCCCCGAGATACGGGGCCCCAAATTCAGTCAACTGTGTCCATCTGCAGCAATGTCATTTCGGGACCCTTTGGGTTCAGAGACCCCAAATTTTGGCTGCAGCTAGGGGGCATCTAGGAACCCTTAACTACCGAGTTCAGGGGACCTATGGCTGCAAATGGGCACAGTGAGGCATGCAAATGGGCACAGTGATGCTGCAAATGGGCATTGTTGACCCTCTTTTCCACTTACAGTAGCTGTGCATTTCTCACCCTCGTCTTATACTCGGATCAATAAGTTTTTCCCATTTTTTTGTGGTAAATTAGGGCCTCGACTTATACTCGGAACGACTTATACTCGAGTATATACTGTAACTGTAGGTCTACATCCACTAAAGAGATTCCACCATGCTTCTTGTTTTTAATAATTGCAATAATTTTACTCCTTCTACTCTATGGGGTTTTTTCTTTATAAAATCCTTTGGAGAATCTACTATAGGCTATTGACAGTTTCACTTTATGAAAAATGTACCATACAGTATAAAAAAAGGCCATGTTTTTCCTGAAGTGTAAGGAAATCCGCCAAGCACCAACCACAGGTTGCAGATGTTCCAACTCTTCTCAACTTTGTCCAAAGCTGAGTTCAGCCTGGAGAGTTTCTTCTTAAGACAGGGTGGGTACAAGCAAAGGTTTATTCCAGGTTTCTTCTCAAGGAGAACATCTAGCCTCCATTTTAGTGGCACACTCATCTGCTCGCAACTTGTATTACACATTGTAATTAGAGGTCAATATATTATATTTAGAACAGGAGTGTCAAGCTCAATTTCATCGTGGGCTGCATCACCGATATGGTTGCCCTCATAGGGTCGGTTGTATCTGGTGTGCGCTACATACTGAGTGCAGGGTTCAGGAATGCATTAAGTGCAAAGTTCAGAATTATGCCCCGTACACACGGTCGAATTTTCCGATGGACAATGTCCAATCGGAGCGTGTTGTCGGAAATTCCGACCGTGTGTGGGCGCCATCGGACATTTTCCGTCGGATTTTCCGACACACAAAGTTGGACAGCAGGAGATAAAATTTTCCGACAACAAAATCCGATCGCGTCAATTCCGACCGTGTGTGGCCTGTTCCGACGCACAAAGTGCCACGCATGCTCAGAAGAAATTCCGACACGGGACAGCTCCTTCTGGTAAACTTAGCGTTCGCAATGGATACAGCACTTTCGTCACGCTGCAATCTTAAAAATGGTTTAATACAGCGCACTCTCTTCTTCTTTATAATGTGACAAGAATTAAGTAGTTTTGCTGCTCATATTCACACACACTTCTCACAAACTTTTATTTGTGTTTTTTTAGTGGGATTCCCTCAATATATTGTTATTAGTTGTCACATCTGACAGTTTTATTTATTTATTTATTTATTTATTTTTTGGATTTTAAGCCTTTTTTTTTCTTTAATGTTTGGATTTTTTCCAAGGCTGATCTTTGTTCAATGTTATTTTTATTTTCACTCCAGAATATTTTTGTGTGTGTTTTGTGTGTCAAGTTACCCCAACACCATTGATATCTTTTATTATTTAATCTCCAGGAGATTGTTTGTTGTTGGTGTCCCTTGTTAATTTCACATTGTATATTTGAAATGTACCTGAATCCTCACAAACCAACTGTCCTTTTTGAAGTAAAACACATAGGAGAGTATAATTCAAAACAAAAATCCTTTATTAAGGTATCAGAACCAAACAAAGAGGAAGGCAACACTGGATCAACATGAGAAATTAGCGAAGCCGGGGCCCCCCACGGCAGACAATTCTTCAACATCAAAATTGGTGGCCTGAGGAGTCCATATGTAAGGGAGGGCAGTCTGGTCCAGAATTCGCAGAGATCCGGATAGCAGCAGATGACATGTGTGTCCCCAGGCTGTGGTACCACAAGAGGCTGCATTTTTTGGCCGACCAGACTGAACCCAGGCCAATCACTGTCTGGTCTTCCTTTCACGCTTCCTTCCGGGCTGTGGCTGTGCAGTTGGAGATGTGGCAGGAGGAGGAGTAGGACCTGGAGGAGGAGGAGGACTGGGGGGACCTGGAGGAGGACTGGGGGGACCTGGAGGAGAGGGAGGAGGAGGAGGAGGACCTGCAGGAGGAGGACCATCCCAAAGATGTGTGTCAGGTGTAATTTGGCCCCTCATACCTTTCTCCAGAGCCTCCAATATGAGGGCCTCACACATGGCTTTTTGGCCCTCCTCCATCCTCTGCATTTTAGATGCTATGAATGCAGCAATGTTCTCCTGCATGGTGTGTGGTGCTCCCAGGACCTCTGTAGCCCTCCAAAAGAATGCTATAGCCGCCTCCTCTAGGGTACTCCTCCTACTGCCACTTTCTCTTTTCAGGGGGGGTGGAGGGACCTTGATATCAGCCAGCCGGCTCGGCCCGGCCCCCTCCTGGCTGAGACTTCCCTGTGTATGAAAAAGGGACATGGTTTTAGTTTTTGCATCATCGATCACAATCATAAATTAGTACTCCCAACTAACATCTAGTTAACATCATTGATTGGACAAGCAGAAATATTTAGAGGAATGCTATACCTGGCTCAATCTGGGCTCCTCCACATGTGGCCTGGAAGGCCCAGGTTGGGCGTCAGAAGCCTCAGCCGGGGGGGAAGGAAGCGTGGAAGGAAGACTGGAGAGGGATGGCCTGGGTTCAGTCTGGCCTGCCAGAAAGTGCAGCCTGTCGTAGTACAACATCCTGGGGACATAGATGTCATCTGCTGCTCCGGATCTCTGTGAATCCAGGACTTTCTTGCGCTCCCTCAGATATGTGCTCCTCAGGCCACCAATGAAAATCTTTAAATAAGTGATGTCTGCCGTGGGGATCACCTGCTTCACAATTTCACACAATTGCACCAGTGCTGCCTTCCTCTTTGCTTGGTTCTTGAAATGGGGGTGGGTAATCTCCCACAGACAGGGCAGCTCACTTAGCATGTCAATGAATAGTGACATGAAGTCAGTATCCCCTCCGGACGACCAGCTTTAGGAAGGGTTCTGGTCGTCCCAAACATCTTCCATTTAAGGATTATGGAGGCCACTGTGCTCTTAGGAACCTTAAGTGTAGCAGAAATTTTTTTGTAACCTTGGCCAGATCTTTGCCTTGCCTCAATTCTGTCTCTGAGCTCTTCAGGCAGTTCCTTTGACCTCATGATTCTCATTTGCTCCGACATGCACTGTGAGCTGTAAGGTCTCATATAGACAGGTGTGTGGCTTTCCTAATCAAGTCCAATCAGTATAATTAAACACAGCTGGACTCAAATGAAGGTGTAGAACCATCTCAAGGATGAGCAGAAGAAATGGACAGCACCTGAGTTAAATATATGAGTGTCACAGCAAAGGGTCTGAATACTTAGGACCATGTGATATTTCAGTTTTTCTTTTTTAATAAATCTGCAAAAATGTCAACAATTCTGTGTTTTTCTGTCAATATGGGGTGCTGTGTGTACAGGAAAAAAAATGAACTTAAATGATTTTAGCAAATGGCTGCAATATAACAAAGCGTGAAAAATTTAAGGGGGTCTGAATACTTTCCGTCCCCACTGTATGTTTACACAGCAGTGTTGGAATGTGGTAGTTTCCACTGCGACCTGTTGCAGTACTTTTTTCAGCACACACCACTGCACTGACACCATAGGAAACAAAGCAAATAGCCTCGTCTTTGTGTTGGGAATGCGCATTTCAACACATGGACCCCAAAGCTGTCCAATGACAGCCTGAATTTCTGAATGAGATGAAATTCAAGCTGTGGGTAAAAAAAATTCAGTGGACTGTTGTCAAAGGAGCCGGGTGGTAAATTGTCTGCTGATCAGAAGCAGCTGCATCCAATGATATGCAGTCACAGTTCAGTTATTCTGACAACCATGGTGCTGCGGTTGTCAGAATACAATAGTTGGCAGCGGAGATTCGTCCATCTGCACTACTTAAAGTTGTGTTCCGGCCAAAATTATACTTTTTAAATAAAAATTCCTCTATAATACACAAGCTTAATGTATTCTAGTAAAGTTAGTCTGTAAACTAAGGTCTGTTTTGTTAGTTTATAGCAGTAGTTTGTTATTTTATAAACTTACAGCAGGCCGTGGCCATCTTAAGTGTGGGCATTTGAAGCCAGACTGTATTTCTTCCTGGATCTCATCCTTGCAGATATCGCACATGCTCAGTGCAGCACAAGCAGTGTAATAGGTTTCAGGTCAGGTTTCCATAGCAACGGCAGTGTCAGAGGAAGTTGCCGCCCCTTCCCAGAAGGCATTGCAAACAGGAAATGATGCGATGGGCCGCGGCCAGGGAGGAGGAAGTGAAAAATGAATACAGCAGATATACAGTAGGTGCTGAGAAAAATTTTTTAAAAATATCCAATTCGTTTACAGTGCACAGTTTAGTGAGGGATGCTGAAGAGTTGTAAAAGTGGGTGGAACTCCACTTTAACAAGGATATAGGAAGCTGCTAGATTTCTTTTGTTTAGCCCCAATGCAAAAAAAAATCTCAACAGCTCTGTTTCTGCCCATTGTCAGGGAATACTGTATGTGCCTAACATTAGGGGAACTAAGACTCCGTATTTATATTTGTACTACAGAGCACTCCCTCTCCTGCCATTTGTTGCAGAAGGGTTTCAGTAGATATTAAACAACCGAAGCGTTCTGAATGTTTCATTGCCAATACCAATAATCAAGAATAGTGAGTTGGAGGAGAAAAACTAAAGCATCAAATTCTTTGCCTGCGTTGGCATTTGTTGGCCAAAGATACATGCCAGTGCAAGTGTAACATCTGGGTGACAGCTTAGCTGGCAAAAAAAAGTCACTCCTAGAAGTTCCTACTAAGTTTGTTCCCGCAACCTCTTCTCCCTCATGCTTCTGCAGTCTAAAGGGCCGTACACATGGGACGAATATCGGGTGGCATAGGCTGGTTCAATAGAAACCGTTCGACATTTGGCCGTGTGTATGGCAGCCGGTCTGACAGAAGCTGTCCGTTTGGCTGGCTTCTGTACAAGTGGCATGACCGAAAAAGATCTGCCGATCGGCATCTGATCAGCGCTCTTAGCCAATGGCTGAAATCACTGACTGGTGTGTTCTGGTGGGGGGCTGTCCCCCTGTCAGAATGCAATAGCTCAGCGGGGGAGATCACTGTACTAACATTGCATAGTTAGTACATCGGCTCCTTTCGAGCTCTTGCGTTTTTTTTCATTCAGTCCAATGGGTTGAGCGAAAAAAAAAACTTATAGTGTGTACTAGGCTTTAAGCAGGCAATATACAATGCGATTTCCTTTCCTGCAACCACAGGTCCATGCCAGGTGAACACAGTCACTATTGTTAGCGGCTATAGCCGCTGGCAATAATTGCATGTAAAATCCAACATGCTGGTTGTACTAAAGTCGGGCACAATCAGCCTGCCAATAGATGCTACGAATCTCAGCCGGTTCAGCAGGGACCAGCTGGAATTCAAACCATCTATGGCTGGCTTATGGTCCTCTGATGTCAATAAGATGAATGCAGGGTCTAGATGTGAGGATGCGGAGTGACAGTCCTCCACCAGTGCAGGGGGGAGTGCCCTCTGCCAAGGCAGTGGAGGATCAAGTAAGCGTAGTAATCTCTAGTGTGCTAGAATGGGAATGTACACAGTTTGTTAGTGTAGGTAAACTTGGCTTGGCTGGGTTTATTCTAGGTCAGGGTTTGAGTGACTCAAGGAGGCTGGAATGACTCATGAGGCAGCATCTCTGTTTTCTCCCCCTACTTGCTGGAACTTTGAGAAACGTCCACAAGAATGGGAGGGGGATTAGCAGGAGCTGCCTGGAGTATTGATGAGGGCCCCAAGCATTCCCCGGCCAAATGGACTGTCACGGGGGTGTGGGACCTCTTAAATACTTGAAGTCAGGCCAGCAGGGCCAGTGGAGTTTGGGTGGAAGTTGGAGATGGAGTGCTAGGAGGCTATCGGAGACCCTTAAGTATAGTCCCCTAGTCTGGGGGGGGGGGGGTAACTTTGGGTCTGGGAACTCAGGTGCAGGAGGGATCCTCTTATAACCCAGGGAGGAGTCACCCGGTGGCAGGTGTGTGGACAGCATGAGCTGGTGAGCATGTCCAGGAGGTCTCCAGGGAGAAAACAGCCGGGTGCCTGGTGAATGAGACAGTTGGGGAGGACTAAGAGACAGCCTGAGATGTCTGAGGAGTGGCAGTCTGAGATGGTTGTAGAGTCAGTCTGGAGGACTGTGGAAGATTAGCCAGGAGGGCTAGTGAAAGGGGTAGCTGCACTGCAGCCAGGTAAGCTGGCAGTGCCTGAAGAGATGGTGCTGGGATCAGTAGCCACAGGAGGACAGCTGGACACTGGGACTTCGCTACACAACCAAGGGGTCTGCGGTTCCTGCCTGCAATGGGCCTTTTCTTTATCTGACTGAGCCCCTTTTGTCAGATCATCTAACAGTGTGCCAGTGGGGTCTATGATTTTGTGCTGTAAGCAAGTTATGTGCTAGAGGAAGCTGAGGAGTGTGTAAATAGATTGTACAGAGGAAAGTTATCCCTGAAGAGTTCTGCTAAAGTCAAGTGGGCATCCCATAATACCCCTAACCCCATCTAAGTTTATTAAACCCTAAATAAAACAAAGAAAAAAACAATGCTGCAAGGACTGTTTCTTGACTCAAGAGTGCTGTGAATATTCGGTGTGCCTGGCTGTGCAGGGTGGGGGATCCCTTATTCACCAGCAGCTCCTGTGGGGGTAGTGCTACATAAGTAAAAGTGCTTTTACTGTCCCCTAGCTTAAAGCGGAGTTCCACCCTAAAGTGGAACTTCCGCTCATCGGATTCCTCCCCCCCTCCGGTGTCACAATTGGCACCTTTCAGGGGGGAGGGGGGTGCAGATACCTGTATAATACAGGTATCTGCACCCACTTCCGGGTAAAGCTAGCCGCAGCTAGCCGCAGACTCTCCGCCCACCCCCGTTGTGTTGTGGGAAATACCCAGTTCCCACAACACAACGGGGACCAGTGTAGACGCGCAGCGCGACTCGCGCATGCGCAGTAGGGAACCGGGCAGTGAAGCCGCAACGCTTCACTTCCTGATTCCCTCAGTGAGAATGGCGGCGGCAGCACCCGAGGATCGAGGGACGGTTCGGTCTCGGGTGCCGACATCGCTGGACCCCGGGACAGGTAAGTGTCCTTATTTCAAAAGTCAGCAGCTGCAGTATTTGCAATTTTTCGTGAAACTTCCGCTTTCATTTAACCCTTTTGCAAGGGAGAATTGTTAGCTTTCCTGAAGTTGGGCTTTAAACTAGATGTAATCTCCATCATTAAAGTCAACTTTCCCAGACTCCCAACTGAGTTCCTGCCTTGTCACTTTATCACTTGAGCTTCTGATGAAGTGGTTTTGCATACATTATGCAGGAATGGACATGACCAAGGTGACATGGTCTCTTTAAAAAAAGACACTGTAACCGCTACTCCTCCCCTTCAGAATTTCTTACCTAAGTAGTTCTAAACCTGGCCACAAATGTTACAATATACCGTATATACTCGAGTATAAGTCGAATTTTTCAGCACATTTTTTTGTGCTGAAAGTACCCCCCTCGACTTATACTCGAGTCAAGCACTTTTCTGCAGCAAAAAATGTCATTTTCCGAACCGACTTTGGGGACCACTTGGTGCTAGGAACCCCAAATTTGGTGTGCAAACCCAGTGGAACTGGTACCATAACATATCCAAAGCTGAAGTTCCTAGCTCTAAGTGGCCCCGAGATACAGGGCCCCAAAATCGGTTCGGAAAATGTCATTCTCTGCTGCAGAAAAGTGCTTGACATTTTCTGAACCGATTTTGGGGCACCATATGTCAGGGCCACTTGGTGCTAGGAACCCCAAATTTGGTGTGCAAACCCAGTGGAACTGGTACCATAACATATCCAAAGCTGGGGTTCCTAGCACCAAGTGGCCCTGAGATACGGAGCCCCAAAACTGGTTCGGAAAATGTCATTCTCTGCTGCAGAAAAGTGCTTGACATTTTCTGAACTGAATTTTGGGGCCCTGCATCTCGGGGCCACTTGGTGCTAGAAACAACAGCTTTGGCAGTTTTATGGTGCTGGTTCCACTGGGTTTGCACACCAAATTTAGGGTTCTTAGCACTAAGTGGCCCCGAGATACGGGGCCCCAAATTCAGTCAACTGTGTCCATCTGCAGCAATGTCATTTCGGGACCCTTTGGGTTCAGAGACCCCAAATTTTGGCTGCAGCTAGGGGGCATCTAGGAACCCTTAACTACCGAGTTCAGGGGACCTATGGCTGCAAATGGGCACAGTGAGGCATGCAAATGGGCACAGTGATGCTGCAAATGGGCATTGTTGACCCTCTTTTCCACTTACAGTAGCTGTGCATTTCTCACCCTCGTCTTATACTCGGATCAATAAGTTTTTCCCATTTTTTTGTGGTAAATTAGGGCCTCGACTTATACTCGGAACGACTTATACTCGAGTATATACTGTAACTGTAGGTCTACATCCACTAAAGAGATTCCACCATGCTTCTTGTTTTTAATAATTGCAATAATTTTACTCCTTCTACTCTATGGGGTTTTTTCTTTATAAAATCCTTTGGAGAATCTACTATAGGCTATTGACAGTTTCACTTTATGAAAAATGTACCATACAGTATAAAAAAAGGCCATGTTTTTCCTGAAGTGTAAGGAAATCCGCCAAGCACCAACCACAGGTTGCAGATGTTCCAACTCTTCTCAACTTTGTCCAAAGCTGAGTTCAGCCTGGAGAGTTTCTTCTTAAGACAGGGTGGGTACAAGCAAAGGTTTATTCCAGGTTTCTTCTCAAGGAGAACATCTAGCCTCCATTTTAGTGGCACACTCATCTGCTCGCAACTTGTATTACACATTGTAATTAGAGGTCAATATATTATATTTAGAACAGGAGTGTCAAGCTCAATTTCATCGTGGGCTGCATCACCGATATGGTTGCCCTCATAGGGTCGGTTGTATCTGGTGTGCGCTACATACTGAGTGCAGGGTTCAGGAATGCATTAAGTGCAAAGTTCAGAATTATGCCCCGTACACACGGTCGAATTTTCCGATGGACAATGTCCAATCGGAGCGTGTTGTCGGAAATTCCGACCGTGTGTGGGCGCCATCGGACATTTTCCGTCGGATTTTCCGACACACAAAGTTGGACAGCAGGAGATAAAATTTTCCGACAACAAAATCCGATCGCGTCAATTCCGACCGTGTGTGGCCTGTTCCGACGCACAAAGTGCCACGCATGCTCAGAAGAAATTCCGACACGGGACAGCTCCTTCTGGTAAACTTAGCGTTCGCAATGGATACAGCACTTTCGTCACGCTGCAATCTTAAAAATGGTTTAATACAGCGCACTCTCTTCTTCTTTATAATGTGACAAGAATTAAGTAGTTTTGCTGCTCATATTCACACACACTTCTCACAAACTTTTATTTGTGTTTTTTTAGTGGGATTCCCTCAATATATTGTTATTAGTTGTCACATCTGACAGTTTTATTTATTTATTTATTTATTTATTTTTTGGATTTTAAGCCTTTTTTTTTCTTTAATGTTTGGATTTTTTCCAAGGCTGATCTTTGTTCAATGTTATTTTTATTTTCACTCCAGAATATTTTTGTGTGTGTTTTGTGTGTCAAGTTACCCCAACACCATTGATATCTTTTATTATTTAATCTCCAGGAGATTGTTTGTTGTTGGTGTCCCTTGTTAATTTCACATTGTATATTTGAAATGTACCTGAATCCTCACAAACCAACTGTCCTTTTTGAAGTAAAACACATAGGAGAGTATAATTCAAAACAAAAATCCTTTATTAAGGTATCAGAACCAAACAAAGAGGAAGGCAACACTGGATCAACATGAGAAATTAGCGAAGCCGGGGCCCCCCACGGCAGACAATTCTTCAACATCAAAATTGGTGGCCTGAGGAGTCCATATGTAAGGGAGGGCAGTCTGGTCCAGAATTCGCAGAGATCCGGATAGCAGCAGATGACATGTGTGTCCCCAGGCTGTGGTACCACAAGAGGCTGCATTTTTTGGCCGACCAGACTGAACCCAGGCCAATCACTGTCTGGTCTTCCTTTCACGCTTCCTTCCGGGCTGTGGCTGTGCAGTTGGAGATGTGGCAGGAGGAGGAGTAGGACCTGGAGGAGGAGGAGGACTGGGGGGACCTGGAGGAGGACTGGGGGGACCTGGAGGAGAGGGAGGAGGAGGAGGAGGACCTGCAGGAGGAGGACCATCCCAAAGATGTGTGTCAGGTGTAATTTGGCCCCTCATACCTTTCTCCAGAGCCTCCAATATGAGGGCCTCACACATGGCTTTTTGGCCCTCCTCCATCCTCTGCATTTTAGATGCTATGAATGCAGCAATGTTCTCCTGCATGGTGTGTGGTGCTCCCAGGACCTCTGTAGCCCTCCAAAAGAATGCTATAGCCGCCTCCTCTAGGGTACTCCTCCTACTGCCACTTTCTCTTTTCAGGGGGGGTGGAGGGACCTTGATATCAGCCAGCCGGCTCGGCCCGCCCCCCTCCTGGCTGAGACTTCCCTGTGTATGAAAAAGGGACATGGTTTTAGTTTTTGCATCATCGATCACAATCATAAATTAGTACTCCCAACTAACATCTAGTTAACATCATTGATTGGACAAGCAGAAATATTTAGAGGAATGCTATACCTGGCTCAATCTGGGCTCCTCCACATGTGGCCTGGAAGGCCCAGGTTGGGCGTCAGAAGCCTCAGCCGGGGGGGAAGGAAGCGTGGAAGGAAGACTGGAGAGGGATGGCCTGGGTTCAGTCTGGCCTGCCAGAAAGTGCAGCCTGTCGTAGTACAACATCCTGGGGACATAGATGTCATCTGCTGCTCCGGATCTCTGTGAATCCAGGACTTTCTTGCGCTCCCTCAGATATGTGCTCCTCAGGCCACCAATGAAAATCTTTAAATAAGTGATGTCTGCCGTGGGGATCACCTGCTTCACAATTTCACACAATTGCACCAGTGCTGCCTTCCTCTTTGCTTGGTTCTTGAAATGGGGGTGGGTAATCTCCCACAGACAGGGCAGCTCACTTAGCATGTCAATGAATAGTGACATGAAGTCAGTATCCCCTCCGGACGACCAGCTTTAGGAAGGGTTCTGGTCGTCCCAAACATCTTCCATTTAAGGATTATGGAGGCCACTGTGCTCTTAGGAACCTTAAGTGTAGCAGAAATTTTTTTGTAACCTTGGCCAGATCTTTGCCTTGCCTCAATTCTGTCTCTGAGCTCTTCAGGCAGTTCCTTTGACCTCATGATTCTCATTTGCTCCGACATGCACTGTGAGCTGTAAGGTCTCATATAGACAGGTGTGTGGCTTTCCTAATCAAGTCCAATCAGTATAATTAAACACAGCTGGACTCAAATGAAGGTGTAGAACCATCTCAAGGATGAGCAGAAGAAATGGACAGCACCTGAGTTAAATATATGAGTGTCACAGCAAAGGGTCTGAATACTTAGGACCATGTGATATTTCAGTTTTTCTTTTTTAATAAATCTGCAAAAATGTCAACAATTCTGTGTTTTTCTGTCAATATGGGGTGCTGTGTGTACAGGAAAAAAAATGAACTTAAATGATTTTAGCAAATGGCTGCAATATAACAAAGCGTGAAAAATTTAAGGGGGTCTGAATACTTTCCGTCCCCACTGTATGTTTACACAGCAGTGTTGGAATGTGGTAGTTTCCACTGCGACCTGTTGCAGTACTTTTTTCAGCACACACCACTGCACTGACACCATAGGAAACAAAGCAAATAGCCTCGTCTTTGTGTTGGGAATGCGCATTTCAACACATGGACCCCAAAGCTGTCCAATGACAGCCTGAATTTCTGAATGAGATGAAATTCAAGCTGTGGGTAAAAAAAATTCAGTGGACTGTTGTCAAAGGAGCCGGGTGGTAAATTGTCTGCTGATCAGAAGCAGCTGCATCCAATGATATGCAGTCACAGTTCAGTTATTCTGACAACCATGGTGCTGCGGTTGTCAGAATACAATAGTTGGCAGCGGAGATTCGTCCATCTGCACTACTTAAAGTTGTGTTCCGGCCAAAATTATACTTTTTAAATAAAAATTCCTCTATAATACACAAGCTTAATGTATTCTAGTAAAGTTAGTCTGTAAACTAAGGTCTGTTTTGTTAGTTTATAGCAGTAGTTTGTTATTTTATAAACTTACAGCAGGCCGTGGCCATCTTAAGTGTGGGCATTTGAAGCCAGACTGTATTTCTTCCTGGATCTCATCCTTGCAGATATCGCACATGCTCAGTGCAGCACAAGCAGTGTAATAGGTTTCAGGTCAGGTTTCCATAGCAACGGCAGTGTCAGAGGAAGTTGCCGCCCCTTCCCAGAAGGCATTGCAAACAGGAAATGATGCGATGGGCCGCGGCCAGGGAGGAGGAAGTGAAAAATGAATACAGCAGATATACAGTAGGTGCTGAGAAAAATTTTTTAAAAATATCCAATTCGTTTACAGTGCACAGTTTAGTGAGGGATGCTGAAGAGTTGTAAAAGTGGGTGGAACTCCACTTTAACAAGGATATAGGAAGCTGCTAGATTTCTTTTGTTTAGCCCCAATGCAAAAAAAAATCTCAACAGCTCTGTTTCTGCCCATTGTCAGGGAATACTGTATGTGCCTAACATTAGGGGAACTAAGACTCCGTATTTATATTTGTACTACAGAGCACTCCCTCTCCTGCCATTTGTTGCAGAAGGGTTTCAGTAGATATTAAACAACCGAAGCGTTCTGAATGTTTCATTGCCAATACCAATAATCAAGAATAGTGAGTTGGAGGAGAAAAACTAAAGCATCAAATTCTTTGCCTGCGTTGGCATTTGTTGGCCAAAGATACATGCCAGTGCAAGTGTAACATCTGGGTGACAGCTTAGCTGGCAAAAAAAAGTCACTCCTAGAAGTTCCTACTAAGTTTGTTCCCGCAACCTCTTCTCCCTCATGCTTCTGCAGTCTAAAGGGCCGTACACATGGGACGAATATCGGGTGGCATAGGCTGGTTCAATAGAAACCGTTCGACATTTGGCCGTGTGTATGGCAGCCGGTCTGACAGAAGCTGTCCGTTTGGCTGGCTTCTGTACAAGTGGCATGACCGAAAAAGATCTGCCGATCGGCATCTGATCAGCGCTCTTAGCCAATGGCTGAAATCACTGACTGGTGTGTTCTGGTGGGGGGCTGTCCCCCTGTCAGAATGCAATAGCTCAGCGGGGGAGATCACTGTACTAACATTGCATAGTTAGTACATCGGCTCCTTTCGAGCTCTTGCGTTTTTTTTCATTCAGTCCAATGGGTTGAGCGAAAAAAAAAACTTATAGTGTGTACTAGGCTTTAAGCAGGCAATATACAATGCGATTTCCTTTCCTGCAACCACAGGTCCATGCCAGGTGAACACAGTCACTATTGTTAGCGGCTATAGCCGCTGGCAATAATTGCATGTAAAATCCAACATGCTGGTTGTACTAAAGTCGGGCACAATCAGCCTGCCAATAGATGCTACGAATCTCAGCCGGTTCAGCAGGGACCAGCTGGAATTCAAACCATCTATGGCTGGCTTATGGTCCTCTGATGTCAATAAGATGAATGCAGGGTCTAGATGTGAGGATGCGGAGTGACAGTCCTCCACCAGTGCAGGGGGGAGTGCCCTCTGCCAAGGCAGTGGAGGATCAAGTAAGCGTAGTAATCTCTAGTGTGCTAGAATGGGAATGTACACAGTTTGTTAGTGTAGGTAAACTTGGCTTGGCTGGGTTTATTCTAGGTCAGGGTTTGAGTGACTCAAGGAGGCTGGAATGACTCATGAGGCAGCATCTCTGTTTTCTCCCCCTACTTGCTGGAACTTTGAGAAACGTCCACAAGAATGGGAGGGGGATTAGCAGGAGCTGCCTGGAGTATTGATGAGGGCCCCAAGCATTCCCCGGCCAAATGGACTGTCACGGGGGTGTGGGACCTCTTAAATACTTGAAGTCAGGCCAGCAGGGCCAGTGGAGTTTGGGTGGAAGTTGGAGATGGAGTGCTAGGAGGCTATCGGAGACCCTTAAGTATAGTCCCCTAGTCTGGGGGGGGGGGGGTAACTTTGGGTCTGGGAACTCAGGTGCAGGAGGGATCCTCTTATAACCCAGGGAGGAGTCACCCGGTGGCAGGTGTGTGGACAGCATGAGCTGGTGAGCATGTCCAGGAGGTCTCCAGGGAGAAAACAGCCGGGTGCCTGGTGAATGAGACAGTTGGGGAGGACTAAGAGACAGCCTGAGATGTCTGAGGAGTGGCAGTCTGAGATGGTTGTAGAGTCAGTCTGGAGGACTGTGGAAGATTAGCCAGGAGGGCTAGTGAAAGGGGTAGCTGCACTGCAGCCAGGTAAGCTGGCAGTGCCTGAAGAGATGGTGCTGGGATCAGTAGCCACAGGAGGACAGCTGGACACTGGGACTTCGCTACACAACCAAGGGGTCTGCGGTTCCTGCCTGCAATGGGCCTTTTCTTTATCTGACTGAGCCCCTTTTGTCAGATCATCTAACAGTGTGCCAGTGGGGTCTATGATTTTGTGCTGTAAGCAAGTTATGTGCTAGAGGAAGCTGAGGAGTGTGTAAATAGATTGTACAGAGGAAAGTTATCCCTGAAGAGTTCTGCTAAAGTCAAGTGGGCATCCCATAATACCCCTAACCCCATCTAAGTTTATTAAACCCTAAATAAAACAAAGAAAAAAACAATGCTGCAAGGACTGTTTCTTGACTCAAGAGTGCTGTGAATATTCGGTGTGCCTGGCTGTGCAGGGTGGGGGATCCCTTATTCACCAGCAGCTCCTGTGGGGGTAGTGCTACATAAGTAAAAGTGCTTTTACTGTCCCCTAGCTTAAAGCGGAGTTCCACCCTAAAGTGGAACTTCCGCTCATCGGATTCCTCCCCCCTCCGGTGTCACAATTGGCACCTTTCAGGGGGGAGGGGGGGTGCAGATACCTGTATAATACAGGTATCTGCACCCACTTCCGGGTAAAGCTAGCCGCAGCTAGCCGCAGACTCTCCGCCCACCCCCGTTGTGTTGTGGGAAATACCCAGTTCCCACAACACAACGGGGACCAGTGTAGACGCGCAGCGCGACTCGCGCATGCGCAGTAGGGAACCGGGCAGTGAAGCCGCAACGCTTCACTTCCTGATTCCCTCAGTGAGAATGGCGGCGGCAGCACCCGAGGATCGAGGGACGGTTCGGTCTCGGGTGCCGACATCGCTGGACCCCGGGACAGGTAAGTGTCCTTATTTCAAAAGTCAGCAGCTGCAGTATTTGCAATTTTTCGTGAAACTTCCGCTTTCATTTAACCCTTTTGCAAGGGAGAATTGTTAGCTTTCCTGAAGTTGGGCTTTAAACTAGATGTAATCTCCATCATTAAAGTCAACTTTCCCAGACTCCCAAACTGAGTTCCTGCCTTGTCACTTTATCACTTGAGCTTCTGATGAAGTGGTTTTGCATACATTATGCAGGAATGGACATGACCAAGGTGACATGGTCTCTTTAAAAAAAGACACTGTAACCGCTACTCCTCCCCTTCAGAATTTCTTACCTAAGTAGTTCTAAACCTGGCCACAAATGTTACAATATACCGTATATACTCGAGTATAAGTCGAATTTTTCAGCACATTTTTTTGTGCTGAAAGTACCCCCCTCGACTTATACTCGAGTCAAGCACTTTTCTGCAGCAAAAAATGTCATTTTCCGAACCGACTTTGGGGACCACTTGGTGCTAGGAACCCCAAATTTGGTGTGCAAACCCAGTGGAACTGGTACCATAACATATCCAAAGCTGAAGTTCCTAGCTCTAAGTGGCCCCGAGATACAGGGCCCCAAAATCGGTTCGGAAAATGTCATTCTCTGCTGCAGAAAAGTGCTTGACATTTTCTGAACCGATTTTGGGGCACCATATGTCAGGGCCACTTGGTGCTAGGAACCCCAAATTTGGTGTGCAAACCCAGTGCAACTGGTACCATAACATATCCAAAGCTGGGGTTCCTAGCACCAAGTGGCCCTGAGATACGGAGCCCCAAAACTGGTTCGGAAAATGTCATTCTCTGCTTCAGAAAAGTGCTTGACATTTTCTGAACTGAATTTTGGGGCCCTGCATCTCGGGGCCACTTGGTGCTAGAAACAACAGCTTTGGCAGTTTTATGGTGCTGGTTCCACTGGTTTGCACACCAAATTTAGGGTTCTTAGCACTAAGTGGCCCCGAGATACGGGGCCCCAAATTCAGTCAACTGTGTCCATCTGCAGCAATGTCATTTCGGGACCCTTTGGGTTCAGAGACCCCAAATTTTGGCTGCAGCTAGGGGGCATCTAGGAACCCTTAACTACCGAGTTTGAAGTTCAGGGGACCTATGGCTGCAAATGGGCACAGTGAGGCATGCAAATGGGCACAGTGATGCTGCAAATGGGCATTGTTGACCCTCTTTTCCACTTACAGTAGCTGTGCATTTCTCACCCTCGTCTTATACTCGGATCAATAAGTTTTTCCCATTTTTTTGTGGTAAATTAGGGCCTCGACTTATACTCGGAACGACTTATACTCGAGTATATACTGTAACTGTAGGTCTACATCCACTAAAGAGATTCCACCATGCTTCTTGTTTTTAATAATTGCAATAATTTTACTCCTTCTACTCTATGGGGTTTTTTCTTTATAAAATCCTTTGGAGAATCTACTATAGGCTATTGACAGTTTCACTTTATGAAAAATGTA